>CM069242.1:20962939-21168786 GCA_035582765.1 Acer negundo
TAATTTATATTACTTCATTTTTCATAAATCCTTATAACAAATATTTATACCGGTGTATTTTATTTTGAATTTTTATCTTAGTTTGAGCAATTATATCCCTTGTATTTGTTTGTACAGACACTTGTTGGCAAGGGTTAGATCATTTCAATTTATCAATTCTCATTAGTACTTTTGCTTGCAAATAAAGATGGAGACTTGTAGGACACCGATAGACCGGTAGTTTAGCTAAGGAGAGTGACTTTCTTATTATTATTTGACAATTTTAGATAGCCAAAAACTGAAAAAAACCGAACCGAACCGAACTGAACCGGTTCAATTGGTTTTTGATCTGTTCACACTTTTAACTTTTATCGAATCGGTTTACTTTTTTAAAAACCGGATATTATCGGTTTTCGAAAAGCGAACCGTCCATTGCCGCCACCCCTAACCCTTATAAATCTATATACATGTGGCAACCTAACAAATAAATGGACGACTAGATTTCATTTTTTTTTCATCTCTCTCCTCCAAACGACAATGTTTACATCAGACTCCACTTTCACTCTTTCTCCTCCAAACGGCTTATGAGTTTTTTTTCTGTCATCTTCATATGATTCCACTCTCTCTCCTCCAAACGGTTTAAGTTTTTTTTCCTCTCATCTTCATCTGGTGATAGTGGAATTATGGCAAGGAAAACAATCTAGTAAGGTTCGTGTAAAAATAAAAAACTTAAAGAAATAAATCAAGTTCTTCACCAGTTAATCGACCATCATCATCAGAAAATTCACCAAATTTCAGAATTTACAACCAAACTATAATTCACCAGTTTATCAAGTTCATAACCCAGAACTACACCACCCAACCCAATCACCAACAGCTTCACAACCTAGCCCAACCACCATAGATTCAAAACCATCCAAGCCACCATCAGATTCAACAACCAAAACCACCCAAAAACCACCACCAACATCCCACGATCTCCCCAGTAGCCCACCCAAACCTCTGTAACAAAGAAAGAAGATGGAGACGAGAAGGAGAAAAGGAAATATGTTCAAGAACTTTACTGATTTTAATCGACTGGATTTCGTTTTAATGAAATCGGTCTTAAATTATCCCAAAATTCCCAGATTTTAAAGGGATTTGGATAGTGGGTTTTTTGGGTATGAAAAATTATGTATGGAATTAAAAGTATACAACTATCTGTGAAATTGAGAGAGAGTATGAAGTATTATGAAACAAACAAGAAGAAAAAAAAAAGTTTGAAGTGATGGGAGATTAGAGATTGAGATTAAGTTGGAGAGAGAGAGAGAGAGAGAGAGAAATGAGAGAAGAAGAAGACGGTGATGATGAGATAGGAGAGAAAAATTGAAAAAAAAAAAAAAACCTTTTAAAAGATACAATGTCGTTTGTTAGGTGGAGAGAGAAAAAAAAAAGACAAATTAATCCTAACCTTTAATTTGTTTCGTTGTCACATGTCACAAGATGTTTAAAAGGTGAGCACAAATGAGATGGGTAGGGGATTTTAATCCTATCATAAATAGTGAACATTAAATCAAATGAAAGAATTACAATAATTGTAGATACAATAGATAATATAAATGATATGAATAACAATCAAACAATTGACGAGAAAGCAATGGACATGGACATAAGAACTATACTATAGAGATTTAGGGACTGTTTGGAATCATTTCCAAGCAACCATGTTTTGTTTTTCAAGTCAGAAAAAGATAAGAAATTGTCCGGCACATGTTTTATAAACAACAAATTTCAAAAAAAAAATGGAGAATGATATACTCGTTTAACACGTAAAAAATTGGCTCTTTGGGAAACAAAATTGGTGTTCTTAGTTTTTATTCTCGTTTTTGCAATGAGGTCCACATATTCAATCATTATTTATTTAATACGACCCACTTATTCAATATATTTTTTTCCAGTCACTAACACAATAATATTAAAATATATTTTTTCAAAAAAAAAATGAGCATATATGTATTGACATACACATTTTAATCATTAATTCTCAATAAATTATATATTTGTTTAATCATTTTTTGAATGACACATTTGTTTAATCATTGATAAATTTTAATTAATTTAATTGCTACAATTTTTAAACATTTAATTAATTTTAAATTTTAATTTTTTTAATTAATGACTTATTTATTTTTTAAGGAAAATATTATAATAATTACTATTTTTTGTTAATAATACATATAATTTAATTAAAAACAATATTAGTTTTACTTTAAAAATCTAAAACAATTTCACTAAATACACATTACAATATTAATCTTCTTTTTTTCTCATAGTACTGTTTTCAATTATAACTACAAAACGCATTTTCGGCATTTTTAACTTCTAAAAACATAAAAATCAATTTCTCATTTTCAAAGGATATATAAAATAAAAAACAGAAAACAAAAACATTACCGAATGGCCCTTTAATGATTACAAATTTATCTTCCGATAATATGATGCAATAGCTACTAGATACTATAAAAATATCAACTAACTAAATAGCATACCCCATATGCCAACCCTACTGCCCTCAAGAAAAAATCATAGAGGAAGAAATGGCATTTAAGAATCATATACCCATACTTGTAAAACAAACATACTCATATGCACAAATCAAAATATTTCCATCAACTAATGACAACAACGATTTCATTTATTATCAAAAAACACTTCAAATCCAAAGTTTCATCCTCTCACGGACCTCTTATCAAAATCATGATCTCAGCCTTGATACAATCTTTCTTAAATATTGGCTTTAATATAAGCCAATGTCCATAGGGTAAAGACAACCAAACTTTAAATCAAACAGGTGCAAAAGAATTATATAATAATTTAAATTGGTTTTTAATCAATTGAAATAGAATATCATTTATAAAAAATTTCATTTTACAATAAATAAATAAATAAAACAATTAGAATCAAGAAATATCAAACACAAAACCCCTTATCTTACACACACTACTCCATTTTACATACCCTAATATCATTAACATATAATTTATTATTGATTTGTTAAACTTGATAAAAGAAAATTTGTGTCAATCGTGCCTTATTCATCGACCTACATTTACCTGTTTTTATACACATTTTAAAAGCAAAAGTGTAAATCATATCATATTTATTTTCCTCAGCATATAACTCGCCCGCATAACATCATGAAGCATATTGATGTACTCTTCAATCCATTTATTTTGGTGCAGAATGAACTAACATTATTTTTAGTCCATAGATTCTTAAATAAGATTTAGACATTATATAAGTCCAATCTTTAGGGGAATACTTGCTTAGGATTATTGTAGCTACACTAGCCCATTTTTTTGAATTGGAGTCATCTACTTCAGTGTAGCAAATATCTTTCAACTCTAGAAAAATTTTCAAATTTTCAAATTTTCAATTAATCAAAGAAAAAAAAAAGATTCCAAGTGTTCGGCAACTAAATCAAAATATGCGGGTTACCCTATCACAAAACTGCAACAGGGAATCAGTGAAATAAGTAGCAAGAGTTGATCATCGGTCTCATACTCCCATCAATTAAATATCTACTTCTCATTACAATGTCCAAAATTTTTGGTTTTGATGACCCTAGGTACTTACCAGCTAACCCAACATCACTGTTGCCTACATCCAATCCACAAATCGCCGACGACGTAGTGATTTTGTGGGATCCAAAATCAAAGTTAAAAATCAACCGTTGTTGAGGAACATTGAACTTGAGTTACCGCTTCAAAAACAGGGTAGTGATTTTTTGAGAACTCAAATCGAAGCTATAAATCGGTTGGGTTGCCGCTTCAAAAAAGATGCAAATAATTGGTAATGATTACAACTCTTAATAAATTTCATATTTGAAATTGTAATAACTCTAGGAAAATAAAAATGAGAGGCCGGCCGGTGAAAGTTCATTGCCAATTCACACAGGACTATGCATCTTTTGTGGTGAAACTTTCGGTTCTGCGTTATATATGGTATTCCTTGAGCCCAATGATCGGTACATATATCATTAAAAATATCTAATATTCTACCGTTGTTTGTCAAGTACTAACCCAACAACCATACTTACAATATTATGTCTTATACACAGATTAGAAAATTATCTTCCAATTAGATGAGGTTTTCTTCAAGAAATATCAAACAGATAATTTATTATTGATTTGTTCAAATTGATAAAAGAAAAATTGTGTCAATCATGCCTTATTCGTCGACCCTAACATTCACATATTTTTATAAACATTTTAAGAGCAAAAGTGTTAACAATATCATATTTATTTTCCTCAACATATAACTTGCCCGCATAATATCATGAAGCATATTGATATAGCCTTCAATCCACTTATTCTGGTGTAGAATGGGCCAACATTATTCTTAGTCTATAGTTTCTTAAATTCTTTCATGAAAATAAATAAAACTATTTAAAGAAAATAAATTTAGGACTTGCTAATCAAAATATTCAATAAGAAAATAAAACTAACTAAAAAAAAACTTAAATTACTTACTTCCCCAATCAAGCTGGGAGATGCCAAATCAATATCTTTTTTCTTACTTTTGTAGTGTATTCCTTTTATATTTAAGGGATTTATAAAGATATTTCTACAATTTGATTTTTTTCGTATTGCTTTTTATGTTATATCTAATTCATTAATGTCTATATACACAACATCCTTAAGCTCTCACACTAAATTCATACTTTTTTTTATATATAAAAGATGCCTGGAAAAAAATAGACATGCTTATAAGTAAACATGCTTATAAGTAAACATGCTTTAAAAAACTCACTTTTAGATGACTGACATTTTTTACCAAGAACAGTGGGAAACTAAAAACAAATCCCGACACCAGATTCACATTGATCTATAAAACATAATAAATTATCATCACAATAAAAAAAACGAAATAAAACAAAACAAATTGAATATTATAAAAATAAACAGAATATCTCCACAAGTTGCAGTGGTTGATGTTGGCATATTTCAGGGACCATCTATATAGAAGTGTGTTGCCTAATATCCATACAAATCAAATAATAACGTCTATACCAGAAAAAATAGATGAGATAAAATAAACCAATCACAACACAAAATATACGTGGAAAACCCAAATCGAATAAAAAACCACAGGCCATCAAGACGACAAAGAAAGATCCACTATATGATAAATTGTTACAACCATATACTTCTAGATTCTCTCTCTAACCTCAACCTTAAACCACAAAACCTTACCAAATCCCTAAGCTCACAACCGAGCTTTAATTCATGACTCTCAACTCATAACGCTCACAAAATCCTCACCATGAACCCTCCAATATCCCTTAGGTTTCCCTTAAATATCACCAACAGATCTCTAACTTGATCCACTAATTTTTCCCGAATCTTACCACTCTCCGATGTTATGGGTGTTTTTTCGTTCCTCGCCCTAAATCTAATAACATAGATATTAAGTCTATTTATACTAGTTACAAGGAGTTTAAGATAAAAGGAAATTATACTCCTAAAAGTACAAGACTTTCTTGTTTCACAAAGACTATTTCCTTTTATGCACAAGTCTTCTTATTCCATTCAAAGAGTATTCTTTTTCCTTCAAACATAAGAACTTCCCAAAATAACACTTTCCTTTTCCGTTGAAGATTTCCCTTTCCATGCATACTTATAATTGACTACAATTTTGGTCACGGTTGTGCACTCGCTTCCTAAACCGTTACAGGTCACCTAAAATTATATTACTCAAAAAACCTCAATCCATACTCTTAAACAAACCCGAAATAGTTGTTTAGCCGTCGCAACGCTGCCCTCACCGCTGCCTAACCCACAATTGTTCAAGCAGCGGTTACTTATTGTCATTTGACTAATGTGGGACTGCTGCTAATTTCTGCATTGCCTCATGCATCAATCTCACTCCAATCTTATGTTTCTTTGTTCTTTTTGGTCTTTATGCCTCCCTTAAACACCATATTCAACTTTCAAACGTTTTTCCACATTTCCAGGAAGTTCCACATCATATGAGTCTCATTTGGTTCAATTGGGTTCACTTGAGAATACAAGTCAAAACCTAACAGTTGACATGTGTCATTAAAATGAAAATGATGTCAAGATCAATAGACAACACTGTATAGGGGTGGGCACAAAAACCGAAACCAAATTGAACTAAACGGAACTGAAAAAGGGTGTTTGGTTCGGTTTGGTTTATAGCTTCTATTCGGTTCAAACTGATTTGAAATTTAAAAACCGAATTGAATTCGGTTTGGTTTCGATTTTGAACATACAAAACCAAACCGAACCGAATAAATCAAATTATCTTAATGAATTATTTTGTAAGATTCAATTTTATTATGGACTGTTTGTTAATGATGTTTTATTTTAGTACATTATGTATTACATTTTTTGACTTCTATTTTATAGAAGTTATGAAGATTTTATATTTTGATTGAGTATGTAGACTGAATATGATTGAAATTTTAAATTTAGATTAAAAATTGGATTGTATTTTGTTTAAATTAGTTTTTACTTATTATGTTTTCTTAAAAAAGTTTAAATCTAAATGCCAAAAAAGCAATTTAAAGGCCCAAAAAATTAAAAAACATATAAAAAAGAGTTACGATATTTGCACCTCTGACAAATCATATATGCACCCCTTTTTGTATATAAACCCCATTAAATTTTTAAAAATCTTATATTTTGTAAGTACACACCACATATTACCGAAAATATCCTTTTTTTTAGTGTTTTTTTTTTTCAGAAAAAATTTCTTTTAATTTATGATCAATTATCATAATCTAATAAATTATAAAATAAAAATAATAATAATAATAATAATAATAAGCATGGGATCGTGGAGGCTCCCACCATGCCTCTTTGGTTTTTCTTTTTTTAATTTAATTTTTATTCCAACTTATTTTTTTGAAGAAAAATTTCATTAACTCAAACAAAACTGAGCATAAGAATCGGTTTCAAGTTTCAACAATCAATCGAGAAAAAACCTACTCCAAAACATATCAAAACTGAAAATAGGAATATAAGAGAGATAATTAATTCCATAACTATAAACATATGGTATTCAATTCTTGTTTTAGAGAATTTTTTTTTTCCTTAACTGCAGAGCTTTCCTTCTATTATTATAATATTTTGATTCAATTCTCAAAGGGAAGAAGTTTTCCACATAAGCAAATTTAATTCCTTCCAATAGGGCATTTGATTGTCTCCACTTCCATTCTTCCCATACAAATTGAGGGAGCTCCTTTTATTTTTAATTGGACAAAATAGTTTTATGCCTTTAAGGACAATATTGGAATTATTAGAAAATTACAAATTGGGGTGTAGATACAGTTTTAGAGGGGTGTAAATATCGCCACTTTATAAAATAAAAAAAACCTTCAAAGTCCAATAAGTCCAAAACCGAACCGAACCGAACCGAACCGAGATAACGGTATTCGGTTCAATTTGGTTTTCAGGTTCAAAATGGTTATAACCGATTCACATTTTCAAAAACCGAATATATATATCGGTTCAATACGGTTTTGACCAAAACCGAACTGATCCATACCCACCCCTAACACCGTAAAACATAAATAAAATAAATTAATAAAAATAATATTAAGATAACAAATTAGTGTTATAAAAAATAAAACAAAACAAATTGAATATTATAAAAAAAAAAAAAAAACAGAATCTCACTGCTTGTTGAGCGGTTGAACTATGTTATTAAAATCAAAATTATGATACTTCAAGATCGATAAACGACACTCTAAAACATAAAGAAAATAAATGAATAAAAACAATACTAAGATAATAAAATAAAACAAAATATACATACATTAATTAATGACAATTTCCCATCTTTGCTAAATATTGCGACTCCAATGTGAATCAGGCAGGTGGGAATACCATTTCTAACAAATTTTATTTTCTAAAAAACTAAAAAAAATAAAAAAAATAAAAAAAACTGCTAGAATCGAGAAATATCAAGCCTCAACCCCCCGATTGATAATTTTTGTTTGTAATCAATCGAAAATAAATTATCATAGAGTGATATTAACACAACTAAATTAGAGAATAATTATGATTTCAAATGAATTAAAATAATCGGTTAACTTTTTCTTTTATAAAAAAAAAAGATCATTTTCTAATGAAAAAAATAGATCATTTCCTCGGTCAAAACTTAATATAATAAGTTATAAATCAGACTAATGGTCTCTTACCTTGGTGGTCGAAGTCTTAACATAAAAGTTTCATCATCAAGGTTCAAAACCTTGGTAAGTCTCTAGATGTCAGAGTTGTAGTCCATATGTAACCTCTTATCGATAGTGAGAGTATTTTTTCGGACCAAACTTGTAGAGTCTAATCTCGCTAGGTCTCGATAACTGTTGTAAATTTTTTTTAAAAAAAATGAAGTTATAAATCAGATTATATTTTTTAGCCATTACAATATTTTAGGATCGGTGAGAGGGTGTGACTCGGGCCCACAACCTCCTAAATGTAGGTGTGGGAGATTTATCACTTAGTCAACCTCTTCTTGTCCGGATCTTTTTTTTTTCTCTTTAAGAATTGATTTTTATGTTTGTATAAAAGATGATTTTTTATTTATTGAAATATTATAATTTTTTTTTTTAATATGGTTCCTGAAAAATTGAAAAAGTGATATGTATGAATTTTTTTTTTTTTTTTTTTTTTTCTGTGAAATATGAAAATTGAGAATTTAGAGAACGAGGTAAGCAGTTCAAAGATTAAAGGCTGAATCAGGCTCATTTTATAGTGTTATAAATTACAATCACAACCCTCATCTTCAACCTTTTTACACACCCCAGTTCCCTATATTACACACCCACCCCTAAACCTAATTCTTTACTCAATATAAAATAATAATAATAATAGTTCAAAACAACCCCAAGAAAGGAAAAAAAAAAATAGTAGGTTGCCCAGAAAATTTCTCCCCATATCCATTAACTTTTCACACCCATATCAAAATATTTGAATGTTAATATTTTTCTTTTTACACCCTCTTAAATGTTAAAACTAACCTTAATATTAAATGATTACTTTAAATAAATCTCAAATCATTACATACATTGTCCTTAGTCGTCTTCTTTCCTTCCTCCAATACCATTAAAAAAAAAAAATTATCTTTCCTTTAATGTGCTTGTATTCATCCTTGGAACACAAGCTAATGAATCAAAACAATGAACATGATCCACACCACCTAACAATTAATATAAATAGAATCAATTTGTCTTGTATAGTATATATGTACTACTTGTTTGGTGCGTTATGGCTAAAGGAATCGATTTTGATTCCAATACTTGTGAATCAGTTTAATACTTATGAAACTTGATTACAAATGTAATGATTTCACATAAAACAATGTCATAGTTACAACTTACAACACTGGAGAATACAAATATCATACACTAACATTATGAGTTGAAGCAACATCTACTACTCTTGAAGTTTTTGAATGCTTAGTACTGATCTTCTGATCAACTCCTAGCCATTTTTGGACGACTTTAAACACTGTTTTGTCCCGTAAAAGTCCCCGGTGACTGGCCGCAACCCCAACTCTCTCCACCGCTGGAAAATTATCCCCCTGAGTAACAGATATAAAGATTGTTATATCTATGTATTTTCGAATGCTGGAGTAAACAACGATTTAAGAGAGTTGGAAACTTGGGCGGTTTGATTCATGATCTGGAAATAGTTTTTCAAAACCACGGTACAATTTCAAGGTATCTTTGCTTTTAAATTTTGAATCAACTTTAAAATTGTAACCAGAAACTGTTTTTGGATACAATGGAAATTGAACAAAATTTTGTTCCAAACTATATTTGGATAACAAAGCAAACACCCCATTCAATCGTTTACACAAGACAGCAAGAAATCACTATTCATTCAAAATCCGGAGAGAACTTAGAAGTTTGTAATGCATTTAACAATATAAGGGCAATTTAAATGAATAACTTATACCAAAACCAAATTATACAGTACATAAAAGCACATTGCTATAACACCTCAACTTACTACACAACAGTTGGGGTTTAATCCCGCTTGGGTTCATGAGTTTATATGCAATAGCATCTCATCTCCTTATATCTGATTTCACTATTTCTTGCTCTAGAAAATCTTGAAAACATAAGAGATGGTGTGCCTGGATTTAGGATCTATATATGATTTCCATCTCCAAATATTGAGAATTCGGTAGTCAAATTGTCAATTTGGAGATTTTGGGGTTGTTTATATTGAGAAACTTGGGTTGCCATAGTTCTCTTCTCAATCCTATAGTATTAAATGATTCATCAATCTAATAAAAGAACAGACAAAGAATCACATCTAACTCAAACAGAAGTTCAATTTTCTCTCTTTAAATCATGCAAAATTATTGGTTGATGTCAGAAAGTGTACCTTAGCTGATTCGGCAGGAACAGTTCCATCTCCATCAACATAAGAATACTGGGGCTGGAGCAAGGAAGAAGTACAACAAATATGTCATAAATGAACACTGAGAAGTATAACAAAGCTTGAAACTATGCTGATGATCTTGAGATCAATGAAACGCAATCTTCAAAGACTATGCATTATTTAATTGGTATCTTGGCACACAAACAAATGTGTATATATTGAAGATTATAGAGCTGATAAAGCTCTCTTCTCAAAGTAGATAAGACAAAGAAGAATACAAATAAATCAAACAATATTTTCCATAAAACTTATTGATATATTACAAGAATAAAACAAAGTAGAGATATTTCAAGAATAAAACAATCAACATCTACAAACTAATTTTCAGATGAACTATAGTACAAAGAGAACTTAAGAATTAAACTGAGGTTAAGTGCTATCAATGAACATGTATTTAAATTCTTTTGAGGACCCAAATCAATGATGACCCAAAAGGAAATTAATGCATAATTTTGATGCTTTTGATGCTCATCATAGCATCAATGAGCAATCATGAACTCTTTCCATTTATTTTTCAATTTACATTAATTAAGCACAAATATCAAGAACAAGCACTTCAATGGATAAACAATTACATGATGGATCCATATCAAATGTTGTTAAAGAAGAAAGTTATATATAGCATGGAGAAATCACACACATAGATGAAGAGGTAGGCCTTCCCTCCTCAAAACAATTGATGAAATCTACTTATCTACCTCAAGGCATCCTTGTGAAATTATTATTCAATCAAATTTTACCAGCTGGATCATCCAATTATGATTTAATGATGAAAATGGCAAGTATAATGGATAGCATGGCTCAAGAGGAGAAATTAGGCGTAGGACCTTCATAGTAGCTTATAATATATGGAAAAATCATGATTTTAGAGAATAACTGTACTCACTATAGAGTGGCATATTTCAGACAAGTCTTCAATAGGAGAAGTCTCCGAGCCATAGCTGCATTGAACATAAATGTCAGATCTACATAAATGTCAGAGCTACTTCTTAAACTTAACACCACGATCCTATTTCATTAAGTGGTTAAGTTGCTTACCAAACGTCAAAAGGGGTGTCAAATGATGTTCCATAAATATTATAAAATAGAACCCCATCAGGTAGTTGAGCATTGTTGATAATTTGGCGAGTACCAGCAGCCCATTTGAGAATAGAAAAGTTGAAGGGCAAAGCTATTGTATTCCCCTCAAAAGTTAACTACAACCGCTTAAAATTACAATACTTTTCAGGAAGTATGTAAAAGTGGATGCCAATGAAATCATATATTTAAACAAAAATGTGTAAAAAAAATAAGATTTACAACTGCAGTAATAAGATTCAGCAACAGTAACAGTTAATGCAAGATGAAATACAGAAATATTTGGAATAATTTGAGAAAACCAACAGTCACTAAACAATCATACTTCAAAGTTCAAATTATGAATTTAGATTCAGCAGAACTATTATTGATTTGTTGGGGGCTGGAATAGGATTGCAAGCAAAATTGTGATAGAAACGTATTAAACATTAAGTTCCTTTCCACTAATCCAAAAGCATTGATAATGAAATCAACACACATACAGTTTGTATTTATGACATTTTCCTCCTGCATGTGCAGCATGTTGTTTTCAAAATAAAAGATAGAACTGTGGTCTTCAACATTTCTTCGTTCTAATTTTGATATCTAGAGAGTTACTAGATGCATGTCAATAGGCCATCCTGACGTTTCATTAGAGCCTCAAGATTTTCTGCTGGTAGATGATCATAATTGACAAACTTTTGACCAACAATTAGAGAAGAATTACATTGTGCCAATCCTTCAACCAGGGAACCATTATTCTAAATATATTTCACGTATTACGGTCAGAAGATAGCAAAGCTGTTTATGCAAGCTGGGTTTCAAACAATTTTTCAAATTAGCAACGCATGAGTTCCCCTACTGTCAACTCAACTGACCATTCACCATCTAAATTCTATCAGTTGAGCTGGGTAATTAAGTCATCCAGCAACAAGCTCTTAATGAAGTCAATAAACTAAAGGAAATGGAGAGTCAGCTCAAGGTAAACTTACCAAAAGTCATCGATTTCATTAGAATCTATGTGGTAATACAAATTTAAAGTTGTTAACTTCATGGAAAGTAAAAAATGAGACTGATTCAGCACACAATTGATTTCAATGGATAAATATTTCATGGCCCATCACTATAATTTCAAATGTTTCTGAGCTATCAAAGTTCTGAAACATTACCTCATTCTGCCTCAATGCTTCTTCAAATAGATTAATACTTTCAACCGAGCTATATGACTCCAGTTTGATAGAAGCTTCCCCATTTTCAGATTGCTTTCGCCAAACGTCAATCTGAGGTTGCTTTTTCCACTTGAATTCAGGATTTGCCAACATCTCATAGATTGATGGGCACTCAACCAACTATACATAAACAGAAACATAAATTCTGCATCATATTTGGTACTTCACGAAAGATTGCTATTTTATAAGCAGTCATAGAATCTGATAACGCTGAGAAATATTAAAGGGACGTGTGAGATGTATTATTTAATTAGATTAAGATAATATACAAAAGCCTACCATCATTTATCTCATCACCAGCAAAAGGTTGGGCATCTACCCACCCACTTAGAGGCCGTTTGGTAAGGGATAATCAAAATAATGTGATTCTTAGGAAAGTTGTATACATATGTTTGGTTGTGCATAGGAATATAATGTCGGATTCTTGGGAATATCAAGTAAAATTGTTTGGTTGTACATGGGAATTTGTTTTTATTTATTTATTTATTAAAAACTAAAAAATTAAAAAAAAAAATCTAACATCAATTAACATATCAAAACCGATCATCGTCTCTCTCTCTTTGTCTTTCTCTCATATCATCGTCGTCGTTGCCCCTGTCCGACCGGGATCTTCGTCGTCGTCATTGTTGTCGTTGTCATTGATGCTCGTCGATAGATGGTGCTTGATCTACTCAAATCTGCGTTGATGCTCGTTGTCGTCATCATCGAAACCCATCGTCGATCGATGCTCGGCGGCGGCGGCAGCGTCATCATCGAGAAGCTCGTCATCATCGAGCAAACCCAGATGGTGTGATTGAAAATTGATCGATTTGGGTTTGGGTTTTTGAAAAACTGATCGACTAGACAAGATTGGGATTTGGGGATGAATTGAAGGGTTTGTGTGATTGAAAATTGAAGAAGAAGAAGAGGTGGTGTGATTGAAAATTGAAAATTGAAGAAGAAGAGGTGTGATCTGCGTGAAGAACGAAGAAGAACATAAATTTTTTTTTTTTAATGAGGTGGGTCACATGGTGGGAATCAAATGGAGGGGCATCTGAAACCCACCCGTTGGGATGGGAATCACATTACCCCCTTGGAGGGTAATGTGATTCCCATGGGATTCACATTCCCGAGAATCTGAAATGCAAACGTAGTAACAAACATGGGAATCCTATCATATTCTCATTCCCATGCCAAGATCACCCCATACCAAACAGCCCCCTAGACATTACAATAGCAAGAAATTTAAGGTACAAGAAGTCAGTGATCATCTTAACCAAGATTATTGGAATTCTCCTAGTTCATTAGTTAAGATCCAGGCCCTTTGCTTATAAATTTAGAGCTGCTTTAAGTCAGATAACAAACTTTTGAACCCTATCTAATCATGTTTAGCCCGCTTTTATCTATCATATTTCTATCTTGGCTACATCAGGTGATGATATGGCAGGCATTAGTGACACTTGGATTAGTAGAGGTGGCAAGGAAATGGCAACAATCATGGAACATCAGAATAGTTGTGGCAGTATTAGGCAATTATGGATTGTGTAGCAAATTGGTTAAACAACACACTAGAAAAGACAAATCCAGTTTTAGCATTTTTTGTTTCCGACAGTTCCAAGTCTTATAGGTATACGAAGATCAAAGTTCCATTTTTCTTACTAAAAGAATCAGCATTACTGCATTAGTACCACTATCAGTTAGAAAATGTTGATTTGGATTTAATAAGCTCGCACGACGTTTATTACTATCAAAATTAAACACTTGAAGGTCTATACTATTTAGATTGAAAGATTACCAGTTGATGCATAGTCCACCTTGATACAAAAAAGAAGCTTTCAAAGCCCTCAACAAACTGTAACCCAGTTAAGAGTGCATCATTGATGCATCCTGGTGCACCTGTCAAGCATTACATAAATCAGTATTCAATCAAGTTTCACTAACCTACTAGGTCTGCCAAAATAACAATAATAATATAACTATAAATTATAAATAATAAATAAAACAGAGCTTATACGGAAGAAGAGGGAGGAGGCATTCTAATATTGAAACTCTGGAGTGGTGCATTTTAATATTATTGTTTCCAAATAAAATATTATTTTTTGATAAGCTCCACTTAAAATATATTACCCAAATTAATACCTGGAAAATTAAGGCAACATTTATAGTACCCATGAGCTTTCAGTAGGACGCCAGTTAATTTTTCACATTTATTTTCAACAATTAGAAAGAGGGAAGGATAAAATAATTCTAAAATAGTAAAGTTTACTTGTGCAAGCCAAATTGTTTTGGCAAACAACCTTAAACAAAAGCTGTTTCTCATACAGCGAATCCTCTTTCAAGCAATTTAGCCTGTTTATTAATAACCCAAGAAACCCCAAGTGAAGTTTATAATTTTAGAGTAGAGCATGGTTTAAAATCTCCAGCAACTATTGCTTACAATTGACACACACACACAAATATATATATATATATATATAGAGAGAGAGAGAGAGGACCACTAATTTGTAAACACAAAAAATATTATGTAAAGGAAATTACCTTGAAAAGGGCTTGCGATTGTAATCCACTTATTCACAAACTTGGAAAATACCTGCTGATGGAGGATTTAAATTACCATCATGCCTATCATAAACAACAGGGTTGGAAATTTTCCATATAATTCCATGAACTCTGATAAATGTTTCCACCAGTCAACAATAAAAAAATAAATAAATTTACGCACATCTTTATGGAGTGACATGAAACACAACACCAGCAGTCCACCCATTGAGTGTGAAATTATAGTAACCTTTCTATGCCCCGCAGCTTTGTATGCAGTTTCCAACTTTACTTTAAGGCCTTCCATTAACTTGTCAATCCTAACAACAATAGAACCATGATACTCAACAATTACTCGAGCAAAAAGGAAACTTCAGTCATTATCAAGTATTGTTGAGATATTTGAGTAGATAAGAGCAAATATAGCTGAAATACCTATTGCTTTGCCGAAAATCATAACCATATCCAAATAACGTTGTTCCCTTCTTATACCCACATCCAACTAACATGTCTATCATGTCATGAAAATGATATACATCCGTCAAATGTATAAGTTTTACCATCTGAAACATCAAGCAGCTATAATATCAGAAACAAAGAAACTGTAATGTCACTTTCTTCTTTTCTTGATAAGAAATGAAACTGTAATGTCACATATGATAGATTAAATTTAACTGTTCCCTATTGAATTATGATTCCAGATTAAATTATGAATAGAAGTTGCCACCGATGAATAAAACAATAATTGTGTTATTTTCGCAAAATAGAACACAATATAGTGTATGTCAATCAGATGGAAACTCAAAATGAGTAACGACACCACCTTGCCAGGCCAAATCTGATGCAGCTGAATAGCTGATAGACAGCCTGACATCTTAGGGCTTCAGTTTTACTAATCCAATAATAAACAATAAGCCTGTTTGGCACTGTATTTCAAGAACTAGAGTTGAGAACGAAAAACATATTCTCCAAAAACTAGTTTTGACCCAAAAAAGGACTAAAAGATGTTTTATGCTTTTTAAGAAACATGATTAATATATATATATATGAACTCTCCTGCTTCTCCAAAATATTAATACCATGTGTTATCACCATTTTTGTTTTACAAAACATACAAACTTCATTAACATGTTATACAGTAAGGATAATTTTAATCATTATAGTATGATACAACTTGATATACTCCTTTCATATAATGTGCTAAGAACAGCTATCATCAACTACTTCAATAACCTTACTTTCAAAGAAATCCCCCAAGGTTACCGCAATATCAATAAAATATTGAGCTTGTAATCTAGCCCCATCATAGTTCATCAACATGTTACCCTCAGCAGGCACATTCTAAAAGGTTTTATTTATTGTAACTCAAAATACTCTAAACCTTTTGAGAATGTCTAAATGGAAGTAGAAAATGCAAATTGGAAAATCAATAAAGAGAGGGATTCCCAGATTTTCAGTAAAAGACTTTACAAAGTTTGATGTGATGCTGCGAGGTTTAGTTTTGGATGTTTCCTGTTGATTTTGATTTGAGAAACATAAGCATCAGTCCTCATCTTAGTAAATGAGTTTGACAGTCATCAATAAAGTCTAAAGTTAGAATAAACATTTGCACACTGATTTTCAAAATTCAAGTGCTAGTTTCTTGGGATCTTGTGTGAGTCTCTGACCTAATACCATATTTGAATTTTTCCTAGTAGATGCTTGTAGTATTGACAAAGAATATGGTCTAGTTCTCAATCTTCATGACTATGTGATGCAAAATTGGAAAAACAATAAAGAGAGGGATTCCCAGATTTTTAGTAAAAGACTTTACAAGGTTTGATGTGATGCTGTGAGGTTTAGTTTTGGATGTTTCCTGTTGAATTTGATTTGAGAAACAGAATGCATCAGTCCTCATCTTAGTAAATGAGCTTGACATTCATCAATAAAGTCTGAAGTTAGAATAAACATTGGCGCACTGATTTTCAAAATACAAGTGCAAGTTTCTCAGGATCTTGAGTGAGTCTCTGACCTAATACCATAATTGAATTTCTCCTAGTAGATGCTTGTAGTGTTGACAAAGAATATGGTCTAGTTCTCAATCTTCATGACTATGTAGTACTTCCAACAGCCCAATCCTAAGAGTGATTACGTGACTGTCATGGTATTTTCAGGAAAAGGAAGGGCACAAGGTTACAAAATAACAATAGCATTCTCTAAATCATGAGCATACATGGCAAAGAATATTGTTTTTACCAATGAAGGATCCAAAATATCAATTGCGTATAGCCCATAATCGTCATCAGGAACCACAAGTTCAGTGTCATCAGCCAACGATTCTGTATAACCTGAAAAGCAGAAAGACACAAACTTCAGTGCAAGTTTTCATGTTCCAGAAATTAACTTAAAGAGACTAAAGTAACCAAACCAAATAATGATTTCACCAGCACAATATTCGAAGGAAAAACAAAAAATTACAGAAATGATTAATAGGCTCCAAACATTCGAAAAAGCAGTAGCAACTGAAAGTGTTATTGTTCCTATAAAGACTAAGGTTAGACAATTACAATAACACTTGACATAAAAATTTAAATTGTATAAAAATCCCAAATATGATATGGATTTTCCAAAACATTATTATCAATAGATTTGGAATAACAACACAAAGTACAGTGAAATTTCAAAAATGTCTCTGATTTTTATCAATAATTATGGCCTTGGTTTGAAGAAACCAGCATTTTCATCTTCTTATGCTACATTTTTAGCTACAAGTCAGCTACATTTTTAAATACAAGTCAAAGTTCATAAATAGAAAACCGTAAATTTTTCAACAGAACTTCAAAATTCTGACTTAAATCCTCATCTCATATTCCTCTCAATCTCTAAGTTTCCTCTTACTTTCTTGGCAAACCAAACACAACCTCAACCAAAAGAAACACCAAGTTTAACGCAAGTACATAAGCATACATGCATCTGTACCCTGTACAAGTTCGCTGACTCAACCAAACACAACCTCACTAAATATAATTCCAAATTTAACACAGGTGCATACTGCATACACATACACACATATCTGTACCCGGTACAAATTCGCTGAATCAACCAAACACAACCTCAACCAATAAAAAAAAAAAAAATTATTAACACAATTGTGTATTCATAAATACATATCCGTACCCAATACAAGTTTACTAAAAGACCAAATTAATGCCCTTCTACCAATACAAATTTGCTAAATCAACCAAAGACTATGTCCTAAACATACATTAAATTTAACGCAAGTACATATGCATACACACATATCTCTATCCCGGTACAAGTTGGTCAAATCAACCAAACACAATCTCAACTAAATGAAATACTAAATTTAACACAAGTACATACATGTGCATACATACATACTTCTAAGTTCTACCCCATACAAGATTAGCCAACTTATAACTATACAAATTCAGCTAAATACCATATTTAAAACAAGTGTATATGCATACATACATATTTGTATCCTGTACAAAATTAGCAAACTTGTACCAGTAGAAATTCTCTAAATCAACCAAACACAACCTCAGCTAAATGCCAAATTTAACACAAATGCATATGCATACATAGTACAAGTTCGCTAAAAACACAAAATTAATAACTTTGTAGTCTTGTACCCACCTCTACAAATCCACTAAAATTCACTAAAAACTAGAATTAACGAAGTTTTAATGGTACGAATTCGCTGTCACAATATATATGTATGCATGCATTGTATGGATAGAAAAATATATATAGAGAGAGAGAGAGAGAATACCAGTCTTTGGATTGTAGAGAGACCAGACCTTCTTCTTGAACTCCAAATCAGCTAGCAAAATCCGGACCCAAACCCGGGTCTGGAACCCGAGTTTCTTCTTCTTCTTTGCGTTGAGAATGGAACCCCCTATACCCGACACCAGTAGAACCGGGTCTCGGTCTGGTTCGGGATCACTGGAGCTCCGATTTCCGAAGCATGGACAGGGGCAGAAGTCTCCCAACATTGATCGACCCGAATAGCGAGAATTTGGATCCGGATTCGGGTCTCTTTGAAGTGTGTGATAAAAGTTGCGAGATTATTCAGTTGGTCAGTGTGGTTTTAAAAAAAGACAAGAGAGAAGAAGACAGTGACGTGGAATGTATTTTGCATTTATGCCCTTTTAGTTTTATTATATTTGGAAACCGTTCTATTTTCTTCTGTTTATTACAAACTTCTCCTTTATGTAATGTATTAATGTGTGATTAAAAGATAATTATCAGAGGACTCACATAAAAAAATGTTAATTTTTTTATAAAAAAAAAATACTAACTTATTCGAACTATTTTAATTCAATGAATATCAATTGCTCCATAACTATTCTAAAACAATATAGTAGCACAATATTATGTAATATTTTTACTCAAAAATATTGATGGATATTTTATTCAAATAATATTGTTATCCAACACTAAATATTTAATATTATTAGAAATACCTCCTCTTTACTTAAAAATGACAAATTATAAATTTATGTTTATATATCAAAAAATATATATTATTGGTAGTATACTAATATGACTAAGTTTGGTCAACACTTTTTCACCTAAAACACTAAAAATAATTACTTGAGTATTATAAGATGAAATTTGCTTATAATATTGGCAAAATATTTTTATTAATAATCTTCTTAATATTGAAAAATCCATGATTTATTCTTATTGCCATAAAGTTATTAGGCCCAAAAATTCTACTAAACATAATATCTAAAGAAAAATAATATTACAACTACAAAGCTAACAAAAGTGCTTCATAAATCAAAAAACTTTAGAGAAAAAAAAAATTATAATCTCTAGTGTAACCGTGTGAGATTGATATATTTTTAAAGGTTGGATATCCTATAAAAAATTAGAAGGAAAAGATATATCTTTTCAACGTCTAATAAATTATTCTTCAATTTAATTATTAGCTTTAACTATTAAAGTAAAATTCATTATTGATATTCGATAACAGCTTTTTTATTACATAATTAGTTTTACGTAATTATATTATATTTAAGCAATTGTTTCATTTATAATGTCAATCATTTAGTTGATATGATGGTATTCAAACAAAAAATAGTAAGTTCTCTAGTGTCCAAATGAATCCTTGATGTTACAGGTTCTCGTAATCTAATCTAAAAATTAAAAAGATGACAATGGTTTTCATTTGCTAGGTGGGATTTGTCAAACCAGGTAAATTTACAAATAATGAAGAAATAGTGGAAAAGAATCAAAATAATGAAAAAATGAAGTAGCAATTAGAAATAAATAAGAGTGCGACCTTTTGTTTTTATTTAATTAATTAGTTTCGTGTCAATAATGAATTCACCACGTGTTTCTTGTTACTACCTAACTCTCTAGTCTCCACGGCACTAAATTACTAAATTATGATACCCTTACCTCCGGTTTCATTATTGTTCCTATGATTTCGACATATATGGTTGGGACGATAAAATTATCTGCGGATACAAATATTCATAACAATTAACTCTATTTAAAATGAAAATGGATACTATTTATTCTATCGGTGACAAAGCGATAATAGATTTTATCATAATATTTATTTCATTTGTAGGGACTAGGGACGGAACTGGATTATGATCTATGGATATAGACCATATACATCCCTATAAACCTCTATTCTCAATTTTAATATTTTACAGTAGTATTATTAATTTTATAAATATAACAAATTTATTATGTAATTGTTAACTCTAATTATAAAAATTATTTTTTATTTTATTTTTCTCACCAAAAACATAAAAGCTAATTTATAAAAATAAGAACTAGGAAGCTGTCTACCGGACATAAGACTACCATTTAAAATATAAAAAATTAATATTTTTTATTGGATACAGAAATGAATGGAGGTGAGATGGATATCTCTATCTAAATTCATGTATTCTCTAAATTTACCACAATGATTGAGGATATAAATTTTAAACGGATACATGGATGAAAATTCGGATATTCATCCCTAATTCGCTCCTTTGTTATCCTTAGATATATTTGAAATTTAAAAAATTTTAAAATATTTGGAAATATAGAAGTATCACTAGAAATCGGATATTTTTGACGATATTTATGATATTATCACTAAAAATCTAAAAGGTTACATCTTCTCTTTGCTTAGGTTGGGCGCACCTCCCCTCCATGTTGGAGGATCTATATGTATTTTTCAAATATATATTGTTTAATCTTGTTAAGTTTCGATAGACTATTGACCCGTTCAATATTAAATTTAAAAGTGTCGTTATTTACTTTCTCACTCTCAATTTGAAAAAATATGACGAAACTACCCTCATTATGTTCGATGAAAGTCCTATTTTGGCCTGAGTTGAAAAAAATAAGGGCATCAAATCAATAGTATCGGTTTGAGAGGATGGAAACCAATAGAGAGAAGTCAAATGAATTGTATAGACTTAACAAGCTGTGACTTGTGAATAAAGCATCTAAGAAGGATATACTTGGAATTGTTCTTTGCGTGATTTCTTGAAAAGATCTGTATTGACGTTGTCATGTACTCATGCCTCTAGAAAATTTGAAAATAGGGTTTAGTTAATTTTGGTAAGAAATGTTAGGAAGTTGGTGGCCATTGTAAATTTGTTATCTATTATTGCAATTAAACACCTTTTTTTCTACCTCCTACCTATGTCGAGCGACTTGAACCTATAACATTATTATACTAAATGAATGTTATTTATCACAAAATCACATTGATATTATTATACTAAACGAAAGTCATTTATCAGAGTTACATTGAACGGTAACAAATATGATATATTATATTTATCGGAATATATATGATATATTATATTTATCGGAATATGCTTAGCATTACTAAAAATCTAATAACAAGATGAGATGGGCAAACGGCCGTGGTTGAAGGCGATAATAGCTAAGATCTTTTAACATTTTTTAAGGGATCTTAAATGAGTTATAAACCTACTAATACAATAATTTTAGATAAAATTCTACAATTTTTTAGTGAATAAACCACTATAAAAACGATCCAAAAGGTTTACCGAGACCCGGTGAGATTAACCACTATAAAAACTAGTGGCCCGAACCTTTCCAATGAGATCAACAACCACTGTAACAACAGCCAAAACTCATATGAAACCATAAAAGAGTTGCCATTGTATGTGACAGGAAAAGTGCACTGGCTACAAAATTTCACATGAAACCATAAAAATTGCCATGATGCAAGTGTTAACATAAACCTAACATTTTTCAAGATTATTAATATTAATTAAAACCAACCAACGAAATTTTCTAAAAAATTTACCTGATAATAATTTTTACTGCATTAAAATGTTCAGAGATATATAATAACTGCCTCAGATAAAATTAAAGTTTAGATAATAATGATATGATTGATCAACAAAAACCAAACTAACACACAACATACAACTCCAGTCTTACAAACTCATGCCGAATAACAAATCAAGTGCTCAAGAAAACTAATGGAAATTGATAAAATTTATCACCAAAATATACAAAGTTAAGGCTAACAATTTCAAGGAAAACCATAAAACAAAGTTTCTTCAATCACACCGGTAAACAGCTCCTTCAACTTCGAGTCTTGACTAATACCTTCACAGGTCTTGTACGCTCAAACCTAGCAAACGAAAGCATGAAGATAAATAAATAACCCCCACGTATATTGATAGACCAATAAACATATCTCGTGAATAAGCAATATAAATGCTTAAGGGCAGAGTCCTCTTTTGTTTTTTCATAGAAAAATATAATTGCTCAATTGTTCTACCAAAACAAGCAAAATAGAGGGAAAGATAGGAAAAAAAACAACATGAATACTATTGCTTCAAGGGAACAAGTCAAATGGGAACAGGTCAAAATCCACAGACCAGATAATAATTGTTATAACATTTCATCTGATGTAGTTACAATAACAAAACAGCAAAACATATAGATGAGCAGATAAGAAGTAGCAAAATGATTGGATGAGGGAATAAATCCACCAGAATATAACATGAGCTCCCCCACCCAACTGAATAGCAAAAACGGCAGGATCAGCAGAACCAAAGTCTCAAAAAAGACTAGAAACAAATTTATAACTATTAGATTTAGCTGGTTTTGCTGGTGTAAATAGATGATAGTTTCGCAGGTTTTACTTTCTTGGTCTACTTTTTTTTCTCTACTCAATCGGTTTTTTTTATCACTCTTTCCTCTCTCAAAAAAGTGTAACACATTTATCCAAAGTATAAGTAAACAATATATGCTTATACCTGGGGGAAGAGATTGCTTCAACTTGTCGGCCTTCTCGTTGTCAAACACGCACAATGTGTATAGGTACTTCGAGCAGCGAACCTTGAACTTGACCACATCCTTGCTTCTCTTGATTTTAACAGAACGGGCATCCTTCCTTCTTGCAGTGAGAAGGAAATCCTTGATCTCGTGAATCTGCTTCGGCTGTAGATCACAAAGAAAGAATGAGAACTAAATAAAACATCAAGAATTACCAGTTAAAACAAAGGAAGAGTCATTCTTTGGATGTGACTGGTAAGGCATTAATGAAGATTCAAACAATGGTAAACCATAGATTACTAAATCGAACCAAATGCTCCAACATTGCAGCTAAGATCAATTTAGTGTACATGTATAGTGTTCAATCTATTCCTCATTTATTTTTGTTAAATTATATGTTCTATGTTCAAATGAAGCACAAAATTTAACAAACTAAACCAGTTGAGAACTCTTCGCTGCTGTTGTTTTGATGTTAGCACATAAATGTCTACGGTCATCAAGATTCAAGACTACAAACAATTTGAGAAACACCAACTCAAACTACGCCACAAAAACAAATTAAGAACATTGTTTTTAAAATAGAAACATGTCGAATCTAAATGGAGCAGATGCGAGCACGAACAGCATAGACGCATCTGTAACGATAGACTACATCAATTTCCCAGACGTGTAACTGTATCAACTACCATATTATAAAGGTAGATACTTGACTTATGTCTGGTCATAGTTTTCACATATTAATATTCTTTGTATACTTCGAAATAAAAAAACATAAAAACTAAAAACCCTAATAAGTCATCCACTCACAGCTTTTTACACAGATTTCTATTGAAATAAATAGTTAGAAATTCATGTTAACACATCATCCAAAAGTTGCTCATATTTTCATCCAAAACAAACATAAACCCAGTTTCACAAAACCATTCAAGATTAGAATAAATCCATTTTTAACCCAAGTTTAGACCCAATTCAGATTCTAAATCAAATCCAACTCCACTAAAATCCAACACAAATAATCAAACCAGATTTTTTTCGCTAAAAATATTTGGTTGCAGAGAAAATATAAACAACAAAGCATAGAAACACCAAAAAGATAAGATTGAATCGAAGAAGACAGTACCATTTCGTTGACAGCTTCGGAGAACTGCTTGCGGGTTGAAGGGGTGCTCAGATTACATATACAAGTGTTTATATAGGTAGGTCAGTTTGATAACCTTAGTAGTTCTCTTTTGTTCATTTGTTGAGTGCATGGGCCTGGATTTGGGCTGGGCCTGTGTGACCCAAATAAGAGATCGTAGGAATTACACATTTACACACCATTTTGTTAAGGGAGTTTTTTCTAACGATCCTTTTTTTTTTTTTTTTTTTTTTTTTTGTATGAATGATAATTTTAATCTAAATTAAAATTACTACGGTTTCTGTTAAACCGCGGACAAAACCGTCGATTTAACCGAAACTATGGCCACCTCTAGTGCAGAGAATCAAAAGATTTACTTGAATTGCAATTAACCGAGAGTCGAGTCAAAAGCCAAAATGGATGGACTCCAACCAATTTTCATTTCACGTTATCCAATATAAAAATAATTGAAGATAAGTTTTGATCTTGCAATCTCTATAATTATTTATAGAAAAAATAAAAATAAAAAAAAGTTGGGGAGCCGTTGGTCCAACGGCCGGCTGACATCAGCCGATCGTTGGGTCTCAAAGGCTCTTGGCCAACGGTTATTAAAAAAAAAGGAGTTTTCGATTGATGGACCAACGGTTCAGGTCCCATTTTTTCAACCAAAGAACTAGATCATGAACCTCCTTAGTTCTGATTTACGGTTCAATTTCAATTCTGATTCGATTCCACAGTTGAAACCAAACCACGATCATATCTACACTTATAACCGATACTGCCACATCAGCAACTTACTAATGTGGTAGCATTAGCTGATATGACAATATCAGGGTGGGCGATGCGTGGTACATCAAGCTGCACCCAAGTTTTAGCTGTATTTGTGATGGTTTTAAAGCAACGTGGCCTCAGTCTTTGCTTTGTCACAAGTCCCATCAAATTCTAAACAGAATGAGAAAAAATATTTAATTCACATTGGATTTTAATCGAAAATCTTCTTTTAAACCGGGGAAATAAGAGTTTTCTTGTGTTTCTTATTTTCCATCAACCCAAACACATACGATCAGTTAATTATTTTTATTCTTTTATTTTCAATTCTAACAGTATCCGTTAAGACTTGAGACACATTGAAACTCTAACACAACCTATTAAATTTCCAAATTACTTGATACAAGAGACGTTAATTTATAAATTATATCAAAATTTCATTAATCCATTTACATATTTGTAATTTTAAAATAATAAATATTTAGAATTAATTTGTTAAAGTAAGTTTAACCTTTATGCTATCTCTAATAAAATTCAAAAAATTGATTAAACTATTAAAAATATATATATTTAGAACAAGATCCTACTGTTGTTGCTTCTTTGAAAACACATTAAGGTCCTTTTCAGAAAAGCTTTGAATTGAAACTCATCATTTCTCTCTCTCTCTCTCTCACACAATATATAATGTGATGATTGTACACTTTAATCATAAAATCTTTGTACAGAGAATCAAAAAATTTACTTGAATTGCAATTTATCCGAGAGTCAAGTCAAAAGTCCAAAATAGATAGACTCCAACCAATTTTCATTTCACATTATACTGTATAAAAAAAATTAAATTAAATTGAAGATAAGTTTTGATCTTCAAATTCAGAGATTCTTTTTTGCAATCTCCATAATTATTCCAATTTTACCCTTCTATTAATTCTCCATACAAATTAAATTTCTCTTATGTTCTTTCTAAATTTTTAACTGCAAATTAACTGTATTTTATTTATTTTCAAATTTTTTTATTTATTACATCCAATTAGTTGATAAAAAATAAAAGTGTTTGAATATAATTAATTCTAAATAATTACATAATTTTTAAATATTATAACTTTTTATTTACAAATCTAATTACTATAAAAATATTATATAATTAAAAAGATCTTGATAAGATTTTAAACGGAGCATAATATTAATTATATTTTATTTATTTTTAAATTTTTTATTTATTACATTCAATTAATCAATGAACTAATAAATATTTAAATATAATTCTCTAAATAAATAATTAAGTATAACATCTTCAAATTAAACTATTACAACTAAATGAAAATTAACAAAATCAAGTATATTGAAAATTAAAATAAAACAAACAAAAATAACATTAATTTGGACCCTTATCTTTCACTTCCATAATCAGTTTTTCATTTAATAATAATAATAATAAATAAAATAAAAAAAAAAAAAAACCCAACATGATCAACTTTTAAATAAAAAAAAATTAGGCATGGGCTCGAGACAGTCGCACCTAGTGCACCAGCCCAAGGCCAACTCTAGTAACAACACATCACATCTTAAGAGAGATGGTAATGTATCTCCCTTTCCACATAAAATATGTGTAAAGAATTTTCTCCCGGTTAGTAGGAGTAGTTATTCGGACTGCACATGTATTGTGTACCTAACTTCCATACCGAACATGTGTGGGGAGTTTTCTGTCGATTGGTAGGAGTAATTATCTAAATTGCACATGTATTATCTAATCTTTACAGTCTCGACAAACATATTGTAATAATTGTAAATATAATACTTCACAAACAAAAAAAAAAAACAAAAAAAAAAAAAAAAATGACATGAGTAACAGCTATCAATTAAAATTAATTTAGATGCCTCAATTGCCAGTCTTTGGGAGCTCTCGTAACTTGTTGCCCATCATGGAAAAAACTAATACAGTGTTTTCACAAACATTTCAAGTAACTTGTTTCCCTTCTTGGATTTATGCCTCGATTCTTTTTCTTGCTCATGATGTAAACCTTGAAGAGAGCTTGGTAGCTTGGTTCCCAGTGGCAGCAGAAAATGGAACATCATTACTCACAGTCACAGACCCTAGCTAGCTTCCACCAAATAGTTTCCTTCACCTTAGTAATTTCCAATTCAAAAACCCATTTAGATGCAACTTTCACACTATTTAGCTTTTCTATCAAATTATTGTACTCGATGTTACACTAAAAAGAATATTATTTTAATATTCCCTTTCTTTCCATTTTTTTTTATTATTATTTCTCTGAAATAACATTTTACCCAATAATTAACATGATATTACAATAAGTTAAAAAATTATGAAATTAATGCATTAAAAGAAATCAAATATAATTAGCTAAAATATTGTATTTATTATTAAAATAACTTAAATATTACATTTCATAAAGAGTCCTTCTGCGTAGAACCGGGGTCGCGGCACCGCTTTGGAAAAACACATGGGACCCGTGTAATAAACATATGGGTCTCATGTGTTTATTCACTTTTTTTCATTGCGGTGCTGCGATCTCGATTGCATATATATTTACTCTTTCATAAAATAAAAGGTAAAAAATATATAAATAATAGTACATATTGATCATCATTTAATTATCTAAATTAGTATATGCATCACACAAATAATCAATTAATATATTTTGGAGTGCAAGATGAGCTTCTTTATCCTTGATTTTTCTATGCAATAATAATTAAATTAAAACAAAATCACTAAATAATAAAAATGACCAAATTCGAATAAATTTAATTGATTAAGAATAAAACTGTAATTAAACAAAACCTTTATAATCATAATAGATTTTAATAAATATTGTCAAACTGTGATTTTATAAAAGTTTAAAAATGGAAAAAAAAAAAAAAAAAAGCTATTTTTGCACTAAATGAACAGTGTCACTCTAGGAATAGCATGACACTATTCACCGGAACAAAAATGGCGCAATTTTTACTGTTGGGTTTTGCTCTAAAATGAGTTTTTACTTTATTTTAATGTAGGGCTAGAGATGTCAACCTATAAACGAATTGTCGTACACGTTGAAAAATAAAATAAAAAGTAAAAATTGAAACCTACATATTTAAAAATTAGAAATAAACATGTTTCTCATCAAAAGTTTATTTCTAATCATGTATGCTCAATTTTTTTTTCAACACGTCACCAATCACCATATACATATACATAGAAAACATTAATATGACATATAGATAGAGGTGCTCCAACGGAGGCCATGTGGGAACTGGGAACATTGGGCTCCAGTGGTGGCAAGGTTTCGGTTCGGTTTGGTTTGGTTCCGATTTTGGTTTCGGTTTTCGATTTAGATGGAACTGGAACTGTTGGTTCCGATTCCGGTTTCGGTTTCGGTTCCGATTTTTACAAAACCGGTGGTTCTGAACCGTTTTTTTTTTTTTAAAATTTAAATGTTTTTAAAAAAAATTCTAAGTTGTAAACTTGTAATAATGTAATTTTAAATAATAAAATAAAATAAAATATATAAATGGCAAATTACAAAATAAACAAATGACAAAATACAAATTACAAAAGGAAATTAAAATAAAATAAACAAAATGTCAAATTACAAATTACATATTACATTTAATTGGATATCTGGGAATTAGGTCACCCGAAGTTCGAAAATAACATAAAGTAAATAAATGATAAATTACAAAATTAAATTAAAATAAAACAAACAAAAATGTAAAGTTATTAGCCTTGCACTTAATTTTCACTACAATTAAGTTGCCGACGTATCCTCTTGGAGGGTTTAGAGGAATCAAATGTCATATAGTTCTCTTACCTTTTATTGCAGGTTTATTGATGACATGGACTTGTGATGACGTGAATATGTGATCCACATCTTCTATTCCGAGCCCGTTGTACTTGTCTCTCCACTTTTATGTTCGTCATCTTTGAAGAAATCGTATGTTATCTCATGTTCGATTTCTTGTTGTCTATATTGAGCCTTTGTCCAATCATCCATACAAACCTTTATCAGAAGTGCTTTCGGAGTCAAGCATGAACGCCTATCATCCAAGATATTCCCCCCGGCGCTGAACTCTTGTTCCACCGCCACTGTAGAAACTGGTGTTGAAAAAATATTTTTGGCTATGATAGCCATGATTGGATAGTACTTTGTGTACTCTTTCTAATATTGTAATATATCAAATTGTTTCTCTGACGTATCTTTTATAAACTCATAAGAATAATTTAGATAAGATTCAAGCTCAGAATACTTGTCAATGCTTAATGAAGAAGAAGATCTAGGTTTTTTGGTTTTTTTTTTGACAATAAACTATATCCTAAATTCAAAAATCCTGAGGATGATGATGTGGGCTGTGCAGTTTGTGTTCGTGTAACATCTAAGTTGAGTGATGATCCATAAACTAAAATATATTCATCATATAAAGAATACAATAATTTCTTAATTCATCATAACATGCATTAACATTATATTCTATGTTTAAACCTTGGAGGCCATAATAACCATTGAGATAATAACAAAAATTTTGTAATTTACAACGTTGATCAAAAATCATAGCAATCAAATAAATATCTGATAACTCATGATAATAACGTAACCATTTTTCCTTCATAGCATTAACGGCTTCCCCTATTTCTATGTCGGATTCACAATAAGCAAATGCACCAGCAATATTTAGACTTTCAATAATAAATAAATAAGTTGTAGAATAATAAACACCAGATAAATTTGTTGTAGCAGTATGAAAAAAATTTAACAAATTGAAAACGTTGTAACAAGCATTTATAAAGTTGAATGTCAATAACATGAAATTGAATAAAAAAAACTAATAGATCTCTATACTCGTAACTTTGAGCAAGCAATTTATAAGTAGAATTCTAATGTGTTGGAACATCACGAGCAAATCTAACGGCACGTCTACCATTTTGTTTACAATATTTTACCCATGCATTCATTATAGAAGAATGTTTCATAAAAACTGAAGGGCTTGTTTAATAGGTAGAATAAAATGATCAAGAGTTTCTAATCCTTTTTGAACACATAAATTTAAAGCATGGCATGCACATCTTTGATGAAAAAATGCACTACCAACAAATGGTTTGCATAAATTAATTAAAGATGGAATAGCAGCAGTACTGCTAGAAGCATTATCAAAACCAATTGCAAAAATTTTGTTCTCAATTCTATACTCTGAAAAAATAATTTTAAACATTTTAACAATATTTTGAGCAGTGTGTGAATCATCAAAAACTCTAAATGCAAGAATTCTTTTTTGGATATTCCATGCATCATCTATAAAATGGCAAGTGACACCTAAGTATAAATGTGATCATCAATAGTCAGTCCATATGTCGGCACATACGGAAACACGACCGTTATATTTTTTAAAAAATCTTTCTTACTTTTTTTTTTCTTTTACATAAATCTTTTCAAGTGTATATACAAGAGTGGATCTAGGAACACGGCATGCAGCAGGGTTTAATGCTCGTCGACAATAATTAATAAAACCAACCTTTTCACCAAAACCGAATGATAAGTGTTCTACTGCTACCATTCTAGCTAATTCTTCCCTATTTTGTTCATTAGTATAACGAAATAATTGTTGGTTAGGAGTAGCGTACCTGAGAATTTGTGTTTGTGACCTCAATCTGGTCTCTGCTTCTGGATGTTTGGTTTGAATATGCTTCTGATAAGTGCCATATCCTCCGGATTTGGACCACTTATATACTTTTTTGCAATAATTGCAAGCCGCTACATAGTTTCCATCTTCTTGCCTAACTTTCTGTTAGGGAAAATACCAAAGAAGTACACGCAGCGGAAGCGATACTAAAAATTAGATTTAGTGACTTTTAAAAAATTTTCCTTTATGAACCTTAAACCCTTTAATTAATTAAACATACATATACAATAATAAAAAGTAGAATACATTTCGTCGCATGATCCGATTGACTTACGTCGATGGTAATCCGCAAGATCTTCAATCCTAGCACGAACGTGGATCACCTAGGAGCGTGGTCTCCCTTTTCTTTGAATTGCAAACCTGTGAATGGACAAAACAAACTTTTCTTTTCTTTGTTAGTCACAAAAACAATCAAAAGAATGACTAAGATTATTCCGGTCACTTTTGAGTTCTAAATCTAATGATCGAAACTCGCGTGAACCTAGATCGATATCGTATACACAAGCTTATTGATGAATAAGCAAATAGTATACTATCAAAGAATAATCTAACACTCCTTTTTGTTTTAGTAGAATAAAAAGCTTTCTATGAATTGAGAAGAAGAAGAAATTTGTATCATGAACCCATATCATTTTTGTGGCCGAATTCTATACTTGTCAATATATAGGTGGCCTAAGTTTGCTTCTTCTTTTCTATATTATTAGGGTTGCCGAAATCCTAACCTAGAAATAACTAGGGTTGCCAAAATCACATGCCCACCATAGGCTTATGTTGCACCCTAATTTCCATCTAGTTTTTAAGACATCAAACCCTAATCCAACTCATAGATCTTTTATTCTTTTATTTTGACTAAATAAAAAAAAAACTTCTTATTTGATTAAATAAATAAAACTAATTATTTATTTCCTTATCAAACAAGTCTTTTAATTTTACTTTTAGGAAATATATTTCCTTATTAGAAAAGATTTGTTTCTTTAATTAAACAATTAATTAATAAATTAATTAATTCTTATTTAATTAAAACAATGAAACAAAATAATATATTAGGTTAAACTAACCCTTGCCGCCCCACTTAGAGTAAATAGGCCAAAATATTATTTTCTTATTTCATTTAATCCATTGGACTTTAAATAAAAAGCCCACATGTGAACCAGACCCATTCTTACTAAAAGAAACAAGCCCACATGTCTTTCATTAATATATTAATATAATTGAGCAGCCCATTACTTAAATAATGTGCAAATTATATTCTTAATATATTAAATGCAATTCTAGATGAACCCTTAAATTGGTCCGGTAGAATATATCAAGTGATCCATGCAAGTCCGTGTGGATTGGGGATCTTGGCGGGCCATCTAAATTTAAGCTTCAATAGACATAACCTAATCACAATCAACAAATGATTCACTTAGGTCCGATCCATTAATTTTAACTCATTCCACTAAAGAGCTAAAACTGAACTCTTAAATAAAGATAGAAAAGGAAGATGCTCCTCATTCATACCCTAGACAATCATATTGGAGATAGTGTATCCTCGTGATTAATATCAGTAATCGCCAAGAGTTCATAGACCGCCTATAACTCTCCAAGTTACCATATTTACTCATATGACCACGTTTTGAACTTGGATATTTTGACTTGTCCAGAAGCCATGTTTTCAATAGACACTATTGAAAACTCAACGTTGAGATTTAATATCCAATTACCTCAAAACATCCATATGATGATATTATACTCTCATTTAATTAAATGAGGCCACGATGTCTATATCTATAAATGAAGTCCTCTATCGATTAACAAATAAATATCACCAAACTATCGAGGATAGACTATGCGATATAATCGTACTCATTGATAACTCAAATGATATCACTTGCAACCATAAGTCCATCATTTATCTCAGGATTAAGATAGACTCTCCGATTGTCCTGATAATGAAAAGACTATTATCTATTGACGGTTCTAGATAAAGCTTTTCATTGTGATCCAGTTCAATGCACCCAGTGCACTAGATCCTTTTGCTCGAAGACACTCCGATGATTTTAGACTCATCATATCTCATTTGATCCCACTCAAATGCTAGCAAAAGAATTCTACAACTTTAACAAGATAAATGTGCCCAACCTTTAACTTAAGTTGTGAACATTATTCAAGACTAACTAAAGAATTGTGTCTACCACATACATATCCAGATGTACGAACAATTCTTCTTTTCCCATAGTCTTTAGACCTTATGATTATTTACTTTGACAATTATAATATTAAACTATAAATGCTATACGATTTGTTAAACCAGAAATCACTTTATTAATATGAAAAAGATTGTCAATTACAACATTACACTCTTGCTATTGAGCATAATCCTAACACTTTCTTCATATGTTTGACGAATATATCAGATTTGCTCAGCTTCGGATCTGGTTCGTCCTCATCTGCTTCTGATGGATTAAAATCATAATCCGGATGTGTATCAATATCAGGCATATTTTCTGAATGGCTTGTCAAATTATGGCCAGGGGGTGGCATTATGATCAGGTTCTGAAATTATTAAAGGGGGAGTAGGAATGTTTAGGCCTAGGTCTTCAGCATAGGCCCGGCGTTGCAGATAATCGTGATAGGTGGTGTCGTTATGACCGAGATTATCGACCATTTGACCCTTACCTTTCATCGAAATCGAACGCCTATGATCGTCATGGCCGTGACCCCTTCCATTTCCACCGCTTGCCATTGAATTGGACGGAATAAATTTGGGACTAGAGAAATACTGAAAATCTGAAATAGATAATTGAAAACTTAGAACTTAGAAGAATAATACTATAAAGTATAAATTATTCTATAATAATATAATACTATAATAGTAGATTAGTAGTAACTAGTAAGTACTAAGTACTATTATAGTAAGTACTACGTAGTAACTAGAAATAAGATAAATTGCAAATAAAATAAATTGCAAATAAATGAAATTGGAAACTTAGTATTTAGTAAATACTAAATAGTAATTGGTTATTCGGAAATTAAATAAATTAGAAATAAGATAAATTGTAAATAAAATTAATTGCAAATAAAATATATTGTAAATAAAATTAATTGGAAATAAAATTAATTGGAATTTTGAAAATAAAATAAATTGCAAATAAAATTTATTGGAAATAAAATTAATTGCAAATAAAAAAAATTGCAAAATTAAATAAATAATAAAAACCTTGGAAACTTGGAGTCTTGGAGAGTTGGAGAGTGTTGGAGACTTGAGAGTTGAGTGTTGAGAATTGAGACAATGAAACTTGAAATAAAAATTAGAAATTTAGAATTAGAGATTTAGAGAATTGAGAATAGAGAGAATTGCGAGAATGAGAGGAAAATAAGAGACTTGAGAGTTTTGGAGACTTGAGAGTTGAGTGTTGAGAATTGAGACAATGAAACTTGAAATAAAAATTAGAAATTTAGAATTAGAGATTTAGAGAATTGAGAATAGAGAGAATTGCGAGAATGAGAGGAAAATAAGAAATTGGTGTGAGATTGTGAGAAAAAATGAAAGGGAAGAAGGGGTATTTATAGATAACAAAAAAAAAAAAAATTATTAAAAGGGTGGCCGTTGAGGCCCAACGGCATGCTGACGTCAACATGACGTTAGGCCTCAACGGTCCACAAAAAAATAAAAAAAAAAATAAAATAAAATAAAATAAATAAAAAAAACTGGCCGGTTTGAACCGAATCGGAACCGCCGGTTCTAGAACGGTTCGAACCGGCCGGTTCGTTAAACATTAGAACTGGAATCGGAACCGGTTCCGGTTTTTTCCGATGCCGGTTTTGGTTTTGGTTTTGGTTTTGGTTTTTCCGGTGCTGGTTCCAGTCCGGTTCCACGGTTGGAACCGGAACCTTACCAGGTCTATTGGGCTCTCGACGGTTGGAACCGGAACCTTACCAGGTCTATTGGGCTCTAAGAGCATCTCCAATATTATTTTAAACATTCCACCAATTTCAACTTAAAACATATTGATTACAAAAACATATTGATTACAAAAACACCGTTCAATGTTGTTTCAAAATTCATTTTCTAAAAAAAAAAACTTTGTGCTACTAACACACCGGCTTTAACGTGCACCGTCCCCCAACACAAAACTTTATTTTTGTTTAATTTTCTTTTCTAATTTAACTATTTTATACTTAATTAAATGATATGTATTTCCAAAAAAATACCATTAGAAAAATCTCGTTGAGACATATATATTGATATACATATTTAATTTATTTAATTTACTTATTAATTATATATTAAAATAATATTAAACTTTTATATTATTCTTTTATTTATTGGGACATTTATTGGGGATATGCTTTTTTGGTGTAAAATTTAGCATGGAAGATTGGAGTGGAAATTTTTTTTAGTATTAACATATTTCTAAAAGTTTTGTGTTGAGGAACAGTGCGCGTTAAAGCTATTATGCTACTGTTCCTCAACACAAAGGTTTTTTTTTTTTGTTGAGAAATGAATTTTGAAACAACATTGGAGGGAGTTTTTATGAACAATATGCGTTAAGTTGAAGTTGGTGAGATGTTTAAAGCAACGTTGGAGATGCTTTAATCACGCATTGATTAGCCGCTTTAAAAAGAAAATAAAAAAATAAAAAATAAAAAAAGGTTTTTGGCCTGTGGAATCTTTGTTTAGGGTTGCAATTAAAAAACTTACACATCACACTATAACAAATAACATACAACACTAAAATAAAAAATTAACAAAAATTATATATAAAAAATACATATATATATTTTAAAAATACAATAGGCGAGCAAAATTAATTATTAAACAAACCTTAAAAATAGATAATTTAAACATGCCTAGTGATTTCACATGAAGAAAATTTTGGACGAAAATACTGAAAAGAAAAAAAAAATAGTGACGTTTAACACTTTTGCTTATTTGTTCAGGGTTTTTTTGTTTTCTTAAAAAAAAAAAAAAAAAAAAAAAAAGAACTTGTCCTGCTCACAAAGAACAATTACTTTTTACAAAACAAAGAAATCAGTTTCGAAGGGAAATGTAGAAAGAAAATGAAGTATTTAGTGTTGAAGATATGTTGTTAAGGAAAAAATATAAAGATTTATTTACAAAGAGATTTTAGAAGAGAAGAAGAAGTTGAAATCATTAGAAAGAGATTTTAAAGAGTTAAGAAGTTGAAGATCGTATAGCGAGGAGGAAGTGAGAACTGAGAAGTGGGATTATAAAGAGTTTAGAAGGAGGGTGAAATTACTCTTTTACAATTTACCATCTAAAAAACAAAAACAAAAACCCAAAAGAGAGTGGCTTTTTTTTTTTTCTTCTGAAAAGAGACGAGTACCGTCTTCAATTTGGTCAAAAAAGCGAAAAAGAGAAATCAGCTTTTTCAAAAAGCACTTTTTCGGAAAAACGAAAAGAAAAGATTAATTGCATAAAATTACTCTGAATTTATTGAAACTAACAAGATTTCAAACAAATGCCATAAACTAATACAAACACCCCCTACTATTAAAATGAATCCGTTAGTAGTGACGGCAAATGTGTGTTTGGGTATGAAAGTCCGAAAATCCCTTAATTGTACATTGAAGTGATGTGACATGCTATGCTATACGAAAAGAGTTTCTCCTTACAATACAATGTTTTTCTTTTTACACTTCATTTCTAAAGACACTCAATTCTAAAAATTTAAATTAAAAAAAAAAAAAAATTATAAAGACACTTCATTTTTATCAAAATTATCCATTTTATCTTTTGATACTCCTAATCTAAAGACACTCCATTAATTTTTTTTCTCTAAAGACAATCCATTTTATTTTAATATTACCTATTTTGAATACCTCTTTTTAGAAAATTTGAAACATGACATTGAAAAGAGACATGAAATAATCAAATGAAAACAGAATAGAGAATAAAACTGAACAAAATTGAGGAGATCGAAATTGTTTTTGAGATCAAATTGTGAAAATAGGAAAACCATATTTTATTTTCTTGTTTGGATTTTAAGTTGAGTAAAAAAATTCTATCAAGTAAAAAAATAATTTTAAATATATTTTTTTGGAAATTGTTATATATATATATATATATATTCTAGTGATGGTCATGATTGAACGTGGTTGGTATTTGAGAAAAATAAAATTGATTTCAAATTTGGTTGGATAGGAAAAAAAAAAAACTTTATATATAATGATCGGTCAATTATTGTATATATTTTTAAACCCCATTTCTCCAATCAATTGCTTATTTCTCGGGACATTTAGGTGTTTAATGTGTTTGTTAAGCTTGTTTAGGTCATATTATTGTGAAGAAGTCTTGGATGATATTTTGAAAGAAAAGGAGCTTAAACGAATAAAAAGGGCAAAATTGTCCTTTTCCACGGTTTGGACCATTGCCCTTGTATGACTCTGACCGTGGCCTTGCCAACGGTGATAAGCACTAGGCCATTATTCCTTTTCGTAGTACATACCGCACCGTAGACCTTGGTCCCACGCCGCTAATGATTCCAGAAGTGTCATCATTTCCAGACCGCTCTCCAGACCTTGGTTCCAGTCACGGTCCCACACAGCTAAAGATTCCAGAAGAGAGTCGCCCTAAGAACCGCAACGCAAGAAATATGTCCGCACAGCAGTATAAGGGGCGACCGTGGGAATTCCGAGTTTCCAAAGGAAATCTTGGAACACTAATTGTAGAGATCATATAAATACTTCCTATTATTTTATGAAAAGGATATCGCTCACTCTTACACAGACCGTTTGACAACTTATAACACAATTCTCTCATCCATCTTTACACATCGAAGATTTGAAGACGATGAAGAACTCAACATTGAAAACTTGAAGAACTCATTGGAAGGCCTCAATGGGTTTTATCTTTTCCATATTTTGTTTTGTTATTTTCATGATATGTAACTAACTCCGTACTAGGGGATCGATGTGAACCTATGTAATGCTCATGTTATGATTCAAACTCTATATCTTTATTAATCAATTCGGACTTAGATTTTTTCAATTCATTATATGTCTAGATTCTTGACTCGTATTGATCTACCGAAATTAGTTGATACTTGTATAGGGTTTTGATAATTTATAAATTGAGATTGCACTACCGAAATAGGTAATTTTAATTACTTTTCAATTGAATGAATATGATTGTTCTCGACATATGAATTAATGTGATACAATTTTGGTTCAATAATTCTTACACGTTATGGGTTCTTGGTTATGTCTCACACCTTCGACAAGGGTGAGTTGTGATCAAGAACACGTGGTTAAATCCTAGAAATTATGGCAATACCATAATTAAGATAAGAATGAACTCTAAATTTGGAATGAATCTTGTTAATGGAATTAATTGATGAACACTGAGTATTGCATATGGGGAGCATCAGTTACCTAGTCTTCTATCTCTTGATCACACACACACACACACACACACACACACACACACACACACACACACACACCAATTCTTTGTTAAATTGTTTTCTTAGTTTAATTTAGTTTTAATCCAATCAATCATCAACAAAATCTCTTGGTTACTTTTAATCGCTTAGCTTTAATTAGAATTAATTTTGAATCAATAAATCACTTTTCTTCGTGGGAACGATCCCTACTTGTCGTTGTACTTATTTCACGATTCATGCATGATGAACACATAAAAGTGCATGTTTAATAGAGTTGAAATCATTATTTTACACTAGTAGTGTCATTAACTCTCTTAACTTATGCACATTTACACTTTTGTCTTTTATTTTTGATATTGTTATTTTAATGCAGGTTACTTGAAATGGGCATAACTTTTCACTCAAGTATCAGATTGATCCCATTCTTTTTTATGTGGAAAGATGATTCAATTTCCTACAAAAATGCATTTCACGTTGAATTCAAGATTCGGATTTTTTGAAGGCCAAACAGAGGATGGAAGATGACATATGTACAGTTTCGGCACACACCGAATATGCTTCAGTGTTTTGAGCATAACTTGAGCTATAAATTCGGATAATTACGAACCAAACTATTCTAGAAAGCTAAGTCAAAAATAAACACTTCTCCTATTCATGTCAAAGGCCAATTCAGAAGCATGCAGCACGAAATCTGGGTTCAAAGACAACATGCATGAGTAATCCAAAATTTTCAATGTTAGATGGCTAAACATTAATTAACCATGTTCCCCTTTTTGTTCCTCTTTTGCCCTTCGAGCTCTCTATAAAAGGAGGCCTTGTATATGGCTAAAGACATCTCTCTACATACCTTGAAAATCTTTATTTATCTCTTGAATCATCTTAGTTCATTGCAGGTTTACCTTGCATGTATTATTATTATTTCTCTCTTTTACTATAAACTTTCTTCTTGCCAAGTTTTCTTTTACATGTTTTTCCTTTTATATTTCCATGCTTATTTCTATTTCCATGAGTAATTAGTTTCATTATGTTAATGTGAAAAGGTAAAGCTCTTGGTATGAAAATAGAGGTTTATTAAAACTCTTAAATTGTGGTTAATGTTTATATCCATTTGTTATTCACTTATATGATTTATATTTCTTTTTTTTTCTTTTTTTTTAATTAACTAGACTCTAATCTTGATTTCTCTCTTGTGTATGGGAATTTTGACTTATTGTAGACAACTCTATCATGGATGCTTGAATCCTTTTAGATACCGTACGGTTTTAGTTATACCTACACCTCTAGTAAATGATTCTTGATTCATGATTCATGACAATGATTGGCATATTGAGTACTTGAAACCCATTGAATCGAAGAGTGAGAAATTCTTGTAATTAAATTAAATTGAAAGAGATATAATTTCATATATATTCAAATGAGCTTAGATTGTTGTATTTTTGGATTGGAACCTCCTTTGTGTGTGGATTCCAATTGAGTTATAAAAAAAGTTAAATAAACCTTTATTCTAAATATCAAGAGTGGAACCTCTAACATTAGCATACATATTTTTATTTGAGTAATTTTATCATTATATTTGCCCATCATTCACAAATTTAATCATTTTATTTCTTGATATCTCATGAGATTATTGTTGGTTATTGTGAACATCAGAAATCCTTCCCTCAGGAACGACCCTGTACTTACCTGGTTATATTATTACTTCGACACTCCTGCACTTGGGAGTAAAATCCTTTTTTTAGACGTGTCAGTGCACTTACAAGTTATATTTTTATAACATGATTTTACACATCATATATACAGGAAACATTTATTTTAAGTGCGCACTGATAAATATATATCGGTGTCTTACATGTGGACCATTAGATTCAATTGTTTTGTGCTTATCTATAATCTATAGCCTACATGCAATGCACTGATATATTTTATATCATTGCGCACTGAGTTGAAAACGACTATATATATAAAATTGGTGTGTGAGAAAAAAATTATTTTAAAAAGAAGAAGAAGATATTTTAGGGTTTATAAAACGAACCATGATCATATGTGCCATCTTTTTCTTAATCTAAAACACTTGAGAATAATATTATATATTTAAAAATAATGAAAGAGAAATAAATAAAAGAAATAAATTACAACCATTGATTACACATGTCAACAAATCTATATAGGTCAGGACAAATATTAGCTTAGTAAAGGATCAAAATTCTTGTAAAACAAGTAAAAAAAAAAACACAAAAGAAGAAGAAAAAATAATAATAAAGATGGAAAAAAAAATCTTATTTTCTAAAAAAATAATAATTTTGAGTGTCTTTAGAATTTTTTTATTATGTTTAGTAATTTTAATTTAGGTTAAAATTGTCATTAAGAAAAAAAAATTAAAATAGAGTGTGAATAGATAATTAATGGATTGTCAATAACATTTCTCCTCTATGAATTATGTTATTATTTAAGTGTTTGGCATGCCAAATTTATCCCTCAAGGTTTTCATTAATGACATTTCATCCTAATAAATTTGGATCATTGGTCCTTTTGGACCATTAGTCGTTTTTGACCTTAGAGAGTTGGAGCTCTACGTTTGAAACCAAATGGCCTATTTAAAGGCAGTGTAGCATGGCTTTCACATATGAAGGATTGAAGATATTTTTATTTATAATTTTTCCATGGTTTTGTGAATAAAAAAAATATTTACATGTATCAATGTATGTAAGGTTCGCACAGTATATTAATGATGTTGATGGAGGCTTGTAAAATTCAAAAATTGAAGATGCAAATGCGATCGAAGAGAGGCTTTGAGTATCTCAAAGTCAAAGGCATTAAACTATTACACTATTTGTAGTTCCGAAAAGGAATAAAAAAAAAAAAAAAAAAAAACTCTTACACTATTTGGATTCATTCATTCACATTAATTAAACACGAATCAAATACACAAGATCTATCTACTAGCATAAAGCTTTATTGACATATATGCAAACAAATATAATAAATCATGCCCTTTAAATCGACCCAACAGTCCACTATATGATCTTTAATCGAAGCAATAAGCAAATGTAGAGAATATACATACCTTGTTTGACTTCAATCTTCTTCACTGTTTCCTTTTGTTAGATGATTTTGTTTCTTAAGAAAGTGTTTAATTGATTTTTCTTTGAAACTTTTTTTCTTATATGGGTTATTAAATGGATGAGTTTTTTTGGGTGTCTCTATATGGGTTGTTTGGCGCCACAATCGAGTTACTGAAATGGTGGCAACAAGTTTCTCAAGATCGCGAGGAAAAACTGAGAAAGTAAAAACTTTTGCAAGCTTTGTTTTGGTAAATTCAGTCAATTGCTGTTGTTAAATGCATTTTTTTTTTCATTTTGTCTGAATTTGTCTCTCACGGATCTTTTACTCTTTACTCTGTAACAACTGATTTGTTCAGGTAAAACTGTAAACTTTGACTATCCAAAGCATGCCGGCTGTTATAAGTATATGACCCACGTTCTCTTGGTATGATATTGTCCGCTTTGGATCTAAGTTTGTGTAGATTTGCTTTTCATACTCTATCCAAAAGGCCTCGTACCAATAAAGATAGTATCCATATTTATATACCCATAATCATCACCCATATTGGACTTTGGTCACACACCCATGCCAATACTGCATGTACTAACACGGTCAATGCAAAGCCAATTTTTTTTTTGCTTGTCTAGTCTTATTCTCCACTCACAACAAACAAACCATACTCAAAAATGGGAAGCATATTTGTGCCGTGTCATAATCTTTTCTTCAGACTTCAAATCTTCAATGTATACAAAACTATAATTCAAGTTGAAATTGTTAGTATTATTGAATTTTGAATAAACCTCCCTTACATGAGGTTTGATTAAGATTGATCATTAAGTTTAACACTCTGAAGGGTAAAGTCAACATTTTTTAAAAACAAGTTCCACATGGACGGTTGTGATCATAGGCAGGCAAAGCATGCAATGTCTTTTGTTGCTCTCTTGTGCATTTTTAAAGCAGTGAATTATACAGTAAAAAGTTAGGGGATAAAATCATAAAGCAGTTACTTTCATTTATTTCTCTGGACCATCAAGAACAACATTCTCTTATTAGTGATTTCTTGATGGTCATATGATTGTGACCAGAAAAATTATTGCCATAATAGTACACTGTTAGTTTTAATGTGTGTGTATATATATAAATTACACTTTAAATATATGTTTTTAAATTTTTGTTTAGATAAATGTTTTAAAATAAAATTAAATATTTTAATAGTATAGAAACTTGGAAAGTTGAATTCTATGATCTTTGGTAGTTCATAGTTGTGTGTTGTTCACCGGAAAAGGTATTGTAGAAAATCCGTAAACCATAGTCACACAAATCACAGTCATACATTCAAATAATAAAAGCAATAAGAAGAAAAAGAAACGACACAAGAAATTTTACGTGGTTCAGCAAAAGCTTATATTCATAGAGCGTACCTTCACTCAATCCACTATCATAGTTGATTACATTCTCTCTCTCTCTCTCTCTCTCTCTCTCTCTCTCTCTCAATCTCTCTATAAGTTGTTCTTAGCCTCACTTGTTATTTTCTACACACCCCATCATAATGGGAAACAATAGTATTTATATGGAAGCACTAGGGCAACCAAAACCCTAAAGAACAAGATTCCCCCACAAGATTCCCGGTTTCATACAAAATTCATCATCGCCGTGGTATGCAACCCGCGCCCGAACCGCGGTCTTCCTATGTTTTTCAATGCTAAAAAAACCGTGGTGTGTGTGCCGCGCTTATACCACAGTAAAACCTTTGGAATTGACCGAGGTCTGCACCACGGTTGGTGCCCCCGTAGTCTCTGTCGTGGTATTCTGCGGACTTGACTTATTCGGTTGTTTTTGACTTCACATATCCCAATAATCTCCCATTTAAAGACCGAAATTCAAATGGACTTCTTCCTCCTTTCTCAATGACTAGTGGATAGTTACGGTGCGCTCATCCTTTTTGTTTTCAACCTTGAAGACCCATTGAAGCTGTGCACAGCTCTAGTTTATTCGTCATGACTGGCTTGGTTAACATGTCAGTCTAATTCTATGATTTGCCTGTTTGACATGAAAGCTCAACTATTGAGCAAAAGTGCTATCGGACTTGAAAAATGTCTGAAAACACTTAAACATGCGATTTAAACACTAAAAATGCTTGGAAAACGATTGTCAAAGATAGGAAATGGGCGCTCAAAACATATACATATTTCGAGCAATCGGTCATGAGGTCTTTTGGTAATTTTTTCTCCATTTATCTTCAAATTATATTCATGTTCTTCTGACATCAAAATAAAAGAAAATGAATTACTTTAACGTAGGTACTATCGTTGATTGGTTCATTTCTACACAAGGTGTAGCCCTATTTCCTTATCGTTTTGAGATCGTTCTCAGGTAAAATCATGTCTTTAATGGCTTATTTGAGGTTTTTGTAAGTTTCTTTTGATTTTAGGGGTGTCTTGGTGTTGTAGAGAAGTTTCGAGGGGTCAATGTGCTATTATGAAAAGTTTGGAGTTTTGGCATCAGAGTGCCGCGGTTGGTGCCGCGATTAACAGCGGTTGAGTGACAGAGACCCCATCAGAGTGCCGCGGTTAGCGCCATGGTCAACGACAGTCTGGCAACAGAAATCCTCCAAACTTGCTGCGGTCCAGATGCCGCTTCATTTAACCGCGAAAAACCTCAACTGCGACAATCCGTCTCTTGGTCGTTTTGGACGAAATTTCAACCCTATTTTGAGCCCATATATATACATATCTTTCACACATCAAAGAGGACGGGAGCCACACAAAGGAAACCGAACTTCAAAGCTAAATCCACCAAAAACCCTCTCATTCCACCATCTCTTCCACCCACACATACACCCATCACTTCTCTTTACTACATCCACCATCACTCCATCTTTTGGAACCAAAAGAGAGTTGAAGAGAGGGGCAACGGAAGAAGAGAAGATCTCATTAGTTTTCTATAATCTTTATTCTCTTTATTTTCCTTTACATAGCCATGTATTTAATTGATTTAATATATCATATGGCTATACTTTGTGAGATGAGCTAAATATTAATTGCTAGGATATGATGAAACCCTGCCCTTGAATATCTATATGTATTGACCTTTGTTTATTCATTTTGTGCAAGTGTAGTTTGTATGAGTATTTTAGTGTGCTTAAAGCTTTCAATTGATTGATCTCCTTTTGAATGATTTTTGTGGTGTGTTATGTATTGACCGGAGACGCACACCACGTGCTCGATAAAAATGTCCTCTATGCATGTCTAGAAAAGTAGACCTACTTAGGCTAACATATAGGATTCGTTTAGTGCACTAATATCCTTAACGAACCCATTCATATATTCCGAGTAATCTGAGATAGGCTTGAGTTTGATTTTGAGTGTAATCTATTCTACTCGACCGAGATTGTAAGTTAGTATTAAGGTGCATGAATCTATGAATTATACAAGCATGATTTGGGTGAGTATTTGAGTCTAGAACGGAAGTCAATATAGGGTGGGGTGTAGTCAAGTCCTAGCATATTTCTCTCTATTATCACATTAGATTTTATTTCGTGTTATTATTCTTTTGCATTAGTTTAAATCCTTTTATTAATTTAGTTTAATTTGCGTAATTAGAACACCTTTCTTTTAAGATTGTTTGAATAGAAAATAGACTAGTCAATTTCGGTAATCGATCACTCGATCCCTTTGGGAACGAACTTTACTTACTATTGTGCTACTCTCCGACCTCATCCTGACCTCGTCCTATTGCGAGTGTCACTTGAGTGCATTAGTCAATCGTATATTTAGATTATTTATCGATTAACATTATGTGAATGATATAAATTTAAATTTTTTATATATTTAAATCTACTTCATTTTCTATTAAAAAATACTTAGATATTTAGTTTTATTGTTAAAATAAAAATATATTGGTTAAACAATGAATATGTTTAAATAAATTATAAAATTGAAAGTATTTCACTATCATATCTATTATATATATATGATATATATATATATATAATATTATTATATATAATAATATTATATATTAATAATATATTCATGTTCTTCCAACATCAACATAATAGAAAATAAATTAGTTTTACGTAGGTACTATTGTATATTTAGATTATTTATCGATTAACATTATGTGAATGATATAAATTTAATCTATATATATTTAAATCTACTTCATTTTCTATTAAAAAATACTTAGACATTTAGTTTTATTGTTAAAATAAAATATATTAGTTAAACAATGAATATGTTTAAATAAAATATAAAATTGAAAGTATTTCAATATCATATCTATTATATATATATATATATATATATTATTATTATATATAATAATATACGTTATATTTTATCATTATATATAATAATAATATAATATATTAAGTATTATCACATATATAATAATATATATAAGATATTATATGTATATAATAATATTTAATATAATATATCATATATATATTATATTACAATATATATTATATATTATTATAAATATTAATAATATATAAATATATTTAATATTATAATATATTATATTAAAAATTATTACATATACAATAATATATATACATATTATAATTTATTATAATATATAATAATATATAATATATTAAAAATTATTTCATATACAATAATATATATAATTATATTTTATTATATATATTATTGTTTATGCAATAATTTATAATATATTATATATAATAATTTATATAATATTACAATATTATATATATACATATGAGGGGCACTCTGGTCATTTGAACCTCTTGTTCTGTCTTGTCCTAGCCATACCAAAAGCATCACAATACAGTTAACAGTTATGTCCCAGACATTCCAAACACAATACGGAACAACTGTCTCATCATGTCATGTCATGTCATGTCATATCCTGTCCCGTCCCACCCTGTCCTGTCCCGTATCTATGCCAAAATCACCCCCAATGCATGAAGGTGCACCGAAAGACTTCAATGTTCTACAACATATGCATCATGATAATGATCAACGATAGAGATTTCTGGCTCAAAAGAATTTCATGTCAGTTTGGTATTGCTGTAACTTCTAGAATAATCACTATTAACTATGTTGAAGGAATAATCAGTTGAGAATTTAAACAGGTAAACGTTTGATAAACCGTAATTGGAAAGTTGTATTTATTAATAATTGTCAATTTCTTTTCTTTTAAACATTGTTAAATACTTAAATACTTCAATGAAAATATTTGTAATTATTTTTTTATTTTAAACTTTGTTCAATTGGAATTATTATTTGGCAAGATTTTATATTTACAAACAATCTTTATGAGTTATGATCTACAAACAATTATTTTTATCTTTATAATTTATCTCATTAAAATATATTAAAAAAAAAACCGAAACCGTCTGAAACCAAAACCGAAACCACTAAACCTTTGGTTTGAAATTGTGTAGCAAACCGAATTTCCGGTTTTGGTTTTGGATTTGGTTTTAGTTGGCCACCAAACCGAAATCGCCGGTTTCGGTCCGAAACTGAACCGTGGACACCACTAGGTAATGGGTTTGAAAAGAAAATTTTAATAATATTTTAATTTAAATGGATCTCCACCATCCAAGATGGATGGTGGAGATTAAAAGATAATTTACATATAAAAAAAAAGGAAAAAATTAAATTAAAAAAGAAAAATAATATATGGTGGAGATCTGAACAAAGCCTAGAACACCACCATTATCATCAACCCCAAACCACAATCATCCACCATCGTCACCATAACCCAAAAACATCATCATCACAAACACCAACCCAGAACCGACCATCACCTCCAAACCAGAATCAAACCATCATCATGGCTGGGTTCGACACAAAATCGACCAAAATCGACCACCAACCCCAAACGAAACCCAAAATCGGCCTCCAAGATCATGGCTAGGTTTGAATCAGAACTGGCTTCGACCCAAAATCAAACGCCAACCCTAAACGAAACCCAAATAAAAAACCCCAAAAATTAAAATCCCCAAATCGGCACCACTAAATCAAACTCAAGGCTTAGAGAGAGAAAAAGGGGGATTAGAGAGAGTGTTTTGCCTCTTCCTTCTTCGCCTAAAATTATTAGTGTTGAAAATAGTGTGCATTGTTTTTGGTTCTTCTTTGTCGTTTTCTATGGGTGAAACTTTTGAATTTCACCGTTTCGTTTCTGTTTCTTTTGAGCTGTTTATGTTTTGGATCCAACAAGAGTTTTCAATTCATGTGGGCATTTTGGATTCTCTATGAGTTCTGCGTTTTGCCAAAATCTTTGCTCCCTTCATGGTACTGCTTTGATTTTGTCTCTAAATTGTTTCCTTTTTTATTTTCAGTTGAGGTTTCTTCTTGCATTGCTCTGTGTTTGGTTTCTCATAAAATGGAGGAGAAAAGTTTATTCGATCTTGAGTTCTTTTTATTGTGAAGTCAAATTGAGTTGACTAATTAGATGGGTTAATAAGCTTAGCATGATTTCAGATATTTTGTTGTGTAACTTGACTACTTGAGGATCTAAGTTTCAGTACATCTGCATTTTGAGTTTTACATGTTGAAGATGACTAAGCTGTAGAGTTCAGCCAATTGTTAACTTATTGTGAGAAAGATCGAGACCCTCTCTGTTCTTGAGATTTGTGAAGCTCTCCGATATAGAGCCCGATAAGAAATTGTGAGATAAATTTATTGCATAGATGTATTTTAAATAACCAATTTCTGAAGGGATGTCACCTGTTAATTAATTGCTTGACAAATCTAGCCCAACCATATAACCAAGAATTGTACCCTTGCAGAATTCATATCTATTTTTTGATACAAATTCTACTTCTAATTCTAGAAGTGGCCAGAGCAATCCCTCTGTGAACAGCTGCAATGGAAGAGTGAAGTTGTAGGAAGTAATAGACAAACCTACATTGTCGTTTATTTCCAAACTAAGATCATAAATTCTGAAGTTTTGTTCAACTTCTACTGCCCAGAGTAGCACATTAGTAAAGCATGACGATACTTATCCACTAAGCATGTTATGTGAAAGATCCAAAATGCTTAAATCTTTTTAAGTCGCACAACTCATGAGGAATATGCCCCTTCAGATGATCCCCTCTTAGAAGAAGAAAACGTAGGTTTGTACGCTTATCATCAAATTATTTTGATTTGGAATACTTCCAGAGAAATTATTATCACTCAAATCAAGTGCAACTAAATAAGAGCTTTTGAAAACTGCATTTGGGATTGATCCATTGAGAGCGTTCTTTTGCATGTAAAGGTTCCACATTGAGGAAAGATTGAAGGAAGAGGCCATTGATCCAGACAATATATTTTTTGAAATATCTAAAAACGAAAGGCCTTTGATATTGCTCAACTAAATGGGAACACCACCTTCCAAAAAATTATTTGACATAAAAAAGAGCAAGGAGATTTGAGAAATTACCGATCCATTGCGGAATTTGACCCAAGAAACGATTGTTGGACAAATTTATGAATTCCACGAAACTTGCCTTGGACAGTTCATCTTGAATCTTTCCACTGAACTGATTATTGTCCAAATATAACAACCTTAATTGAGTCATGTTCATAAACTCTGGAAAAATGTTCCCATGGAAATTGTTATTTGACAGTCTCAACGATTGCAATGAGAAGTAACCAGAGACAAACGCATTCGGTAACTCACCCGAGAAATTATTGCTAGACAAATCTAGTATCTTGAGCCTTTTCATTTCACCCGTGGATGAAGGAATATAAACTTCAAATCTGTTTTCTGACAAGTCTAGATGGAACAATTTCGGAAGGATCATACTCAAATTCTTTGGCAGCTAGCCGTTAAGATTGTTGCTGGAAATTTTCAGTTCAAACAAATCATGTGTGGAGTTGGGTAGTTGGAGAGTTCCTGTCAAGGAGTTGTTCGTCAAATACATACCTTGTAGTCTTGTGTTGTTGTGTAAAAGCCAAGTAGGAAACATTCCAACCAACTTATTATGAGAGAGGTCAATGAATTCTAAGCTGTGTTGGTACATGAGAAAACTAGGAATGACATGTAAGTTGAACTTGCGTAAGTAGAGGACCTTCAATTGATTTGGCGGCTGGAGAAATTCTTCTGTTTCTAGTACTTGTAACGTACTGTTTTCTGTTGAAAGGTGGAATATCTCAAGCTTTAAGAGGTTGGCTAGATAACTAAATGAGAACAGGGCCTTCAAAGTTATTTTTCCCAAGAGACAAATATTCAGGGGGCATCATTAGGTTAGCAATAACAGAAGGTAAGTTCCCAATTAAGTGATTATATGAGAGTTCAAGAGCTCGGAGATTTGTCAAGCTGTTGAGACATGCAAGAAGATGACCTTCCAACTTATTGATACTAACATCCAATTCTATAAGTTTCATCAACTCGCATATTCCTAAAAAGAAAAAGAAAATAGAATTACAATTAAAAGTGTGGAAAACATCATCATAATATGGAGATCCATCTTGTAAAAGAGAACAATAATAAGGTCAATATAATAAGGTTTGGTGTAATGTGCATCGCATAAAACAGATGACAACATGACTTACCAGGTTAGATGAATAAACGAGAGAACCAAAATAAAAAATAACCTCCTAAAACTTTAAACTTTTGTTTTTAACCACATATGAAAGTTTAATTGTCAATATCCATATTTTAAAAAAATTATCTAATTACTCGGATATAAAAACCATCCTAGACGCGTCACTTGGGCAGTGTGAACCCAAGTGATGCAAGCCCGGGCATCACGAGCCCATGCGATGCCACATTGGGCAGCACATGCCCAAGCGTGGCAATAGCACAGTTGGAGATTTCCTTTCCTAAACACGCTGTATCCGTAGAAAAAGAAGAAGGAAAAAAAAAAACATAATGTGAGGATGAAGGGATGCTTCAGTAATTTTATCATATAAAAAGTTTAAAACATGATTTTAGAGGGATGTTTCTGTAAATTTACTTTTGAAAAAAATAAATAAACATGATTTCAAGTTTTTTAAATTAGATTTCAAGTTTTTTTTTTATCAGATTTCAAATTTTCTTTTTCAGATTTCAAGTTTTTTTTTCCCCTAGATTTCATGTTTTTCATAAATTTTGTTTTAAAAAAACTTAGTTGCATGACATTTTTGTAATTTATAAATATACACTAAAATTTCCATAAAAATATTGTTATTAACAATTAAACTATCATACGTGGTAAAAAACGAAATTTCCATATTGTATGTGGTCATTTTTAGCAATTTTCACGAGACATTATATTAATAAGTTAGTGTAAAAATACAATTCAATACGAAATAACTCATAAATACTCTAACAGTTCAATATCAACGTATAAATAGAATGTGAGAGAAAGAATAATAACTTTAACCTATAAACGTGGTACTTAAAGTTAGAAGTCAAATTGGTTAGTTATATAGTCCTCACAAAATTGAGACCTTTACAATTTTATTAAAGAGATGATTGTAAATAGCTTCTCACTATTAATCAAATGCTAAATTAAGCTCTATGATTTAAATAATTAGTAAAAAAAAACATTCTATTATTAGCTGACAGTTAGTTAATTTTATTTAAATATAATAAAATATGATTATTTAAGAGATATTTTCTATAATTGAACTCAAAACATAATAAAAAAAATTATATTAAAAATATTTTAGAATATAAAAAATAAATATACCGATTAGATGTTAAAAGACACATATCTTCTTGGTAATGTACATGTCTTCTCCATAGTTTTTGTTTTTATATCAAATATTATTTGTTTTTATTTTATTTTATTTTTTATTGATTTTTAAATTTTTTTTTATTTATGATATAAAGATATTCTCGTCTGTCTACCCCGCAGTCCCTCATCCAACCTCCCAATTTCAGAGTTTCTTAAATTTAATTAAATTTCTTTTATTTTTGTGTGTTATTTGTGATGCTTTTGGGTACTAATTTTGTAAAAATTTGTGTTTAGTTTTATGCGGTTTTTGGGAATGATATATGTTTCTGGGGTTGTTTCAATTTTGGAAAGTGAAACAACTTGTGTTTCATGTTCCAAAGTGAAACAAATGAGATGTTTTGGGGCCGTTCAGTCGAGTGTTTTTAAGGTGTTTTTGTTTTTCAAAAACAATTTTGAAAATATATTCGGTAACTGTTTTTCATTTTGTTTTCATGGTTTGTTGGGTGAGACAATGTGATAGGCTCACATGTTTTTTTTTTTTTTTCCTGGTTCTATTAAATAGATAAAATCTGGGTTTCTTCTTGTTCTTCTTTATTATTATTCTAGTCTCAATATGATCTGATTTGGGTTTGTTGGGTGAGACAATGTGGCTCACATGTTTTTTTTTTTTTGTTTGTTTTTTTGTTTTTCTGGTTCTATTAACTAGGTAAAATCTGGGTTTCTATAATAGTCTGTCTCAAGATGTTTTTTTTTTCTTGGTGAATGAATTTGGTGAGGCCTTGTGATGTCACATATTTGATTTCATGTGCCTTTAAATTTGATTAAGATTAATTGTCTTCTTCAGTGTACTTGATTAGTGTATGTCTTCAATGAAACAAAAATGGATTTTTTATTATCAGATAATATGTTAAAGTGGAGGAGGATCTCCTCCTCCAATAGCATATCGACGCTCTTTCATATATATATATATATTTTTGAAATATTTTAATTATTTTTCATTTAATTTATATTTAATACAAAATTAATGTTTAATATTTTAAATTCTTTAATTTTTATTTAATAAATTTTTTTGACTTAGTTGATAATTAATTTTGGATGAATTATTGTCAAATTTTGATATTTTCCAGTTAACCTACCGGACGTATTTGTAGTGTTTTTATTTTCAGAATACTATTTTCTATAGATACTACCAGACGCATTTTCAAATTTCAAAGCTGAAACAAAAAATATCGTTTTCATTTCAATTTTTTTCTTCAAAAACAGCAAATGAAAAACGCTTACAGGACGCGTCCTTCACTTTTGAGTTCAAAGAGTGATGTTTCAGTACTCTTGAAAGTGAAACATATGTCTGGCATCTTGTTTCACTCTCAGAAAGTGAAAAAGAAGATGTTTCACTTTCAGAAAGTGAAACATAAGAGGAAAGTCGAAAGTTGTTTCACTCTCGTTTGAAAAGTGAACCATATATTTTACTTTCGAAAGTTGTTTCAATTTCGGATACAAAAGTGAAACAATGGATAGATAGAAAATGTTAAAGAAAATGTGAGAAGGGTAATAATGTAATTGGATGGTTATTTAGTGAAAAAAAAAATAGTATTAATGATTAAAAATGATAATTTTATGGGATAGGGGTATGAAAGAGTTGCAGGTCCTTCCTGTCCAACCTCAGTTGGCCATACACTTCGGCACTCAATATGTCTGCTGAGCTTCCATTGTCGATCAAGATTCGATGGACCTCTCTGTGATCGATCCAAGTACTGATGACTAGTGCATCATTTGGTTTGACATCTACACCATGGGAGTCAGCCTCAATGAATATTATCGGGTCCCAGCCTTATTTGATTCTCTTCGCGTCGGGCTCGATAGAATTTACTTCGTGGTCTCTTCTAGCCTTCATCGCTTCCCGAATCTCCAGGGTCCTCTCCCTGTTGCTTTTTCCAGTTGCTGGTCTACCAAATATAGTATTTATTGCTCCCTTATCCTCAGGCTTCTTTGGACTCGATTTTCTTCCTCGGTTCTCTTACCGATTATCTCGGTGTCCGTCAGTTCTTTCTGCCTTTTTCAGGATGATATCTTTCAAATATCCCTCTCGGATAAGAGTCACAATATGGTCTTTGAGTTGAAAACACTTGGAGGTCTCATGCCCATTCTCCTTATGGAACCTACAGTACTTTATTATGTCCCTCAGAGCAAAAAATGATTACTTAAGAGGTTTTTCATACATGTTCTTCTCCTCTAAGATTGCAAGTACTTCTTCCTGACTCTTCTTTAATGGGGTGCAATTCGTGTAATTACCCCGAAATCTTTGGTATGGCTAGTTCATCATTGGGTCATAATTTCGATGTCCGTCCCGACTATCTTGACCATCTGGAGCTTTGTTCTTTTGCTTGTCTCCCTTTGGATTGTGAGTCTTGGACACATTGTTTTTGGCTTTAGGGCCCTCTGGTAGTCCTTCATGCACAAAATAACTGCCTGTAGTGATTTCTTCCTCCTCAGCCAAGGCGTAACCTTCAGCCATGTCCACCATATCCGTATAGTTGGTCAAACGAGCTCTCCTCAGATTGAAAGATAGTTGGACATTCTATAAGTTGTTAATGAACGCTGCATCTATGACACGTCATTCGCACTTCCAATTTCTGATACTTCTTGACCGAATCTTTCCAGATACTTCTTGAGTGACTCATTCTTTCCTTGCTTAAGCTGAGATAGGTGAGCTATTGACTTCTTTCTATGCATATTTTCGACGAACTGTCTTAAGAATGCCTTACTCAATTCGCTGAATTGCTTATGCTTGCTGTTAGTAATCTGCTAAACCATCGAGAACCTGAGTCTCCAAGTGTTTATGGGAAATTGAGACATAACAGGGCATCGTTGTTGATGTACTGGGCCATGACACTTTTATATCTCCTGATGTGCTCCTTTGGGTTCGTATCCTTTTTGAACTGCTACATGTGCGGCATTCTAAACCTTTCTGGGAAGGGCATTTAGAGGATGTCATTGGTGAAAGGGTTGTCTGACTCATCATCTAATTGTTTGTTGCGTCCAGAACGTTTGACCAAAGCATCCATCTACCGACGATTGTTCTAAACTTCTCGGGTCAAGCTCTGTATGAGTATGTCGTTGTTGCCTTTTAGCTCTCCCATGGGATTGAAGCCCTAACTGATGATTAGTCTTTGCCTTTGCTCCTTAGACTATTGTCTATGGGCTTCATGGTTTTGGCCATGCAACTAGATTGTGCCCCTTTAGCGTTTACGGCGAGGGTGCTGGTCACTCTTTTCGGGTGACGACAATTGATCCTTCTGGCTGGTATGCCGCCTTGGTTGGCCCATATTTTGCTTTGCTTGATCATAATTATACCTTATGCGGGGGTACTCATTTTCCTTGGGCTTTCTATCATCTCAAGCCTATCTTTTTGACAATGTCTCGGGTCAGTCTGTCGGGTCTTAACCCATTTTTAAGGGTGTGTCCGGCGTTGGGCAAACTATTACGGAACGCAATTTGCCTTACTGCTAGTCTGGGGTACTTAGGTGATGCGGCGGGGTTAGACCCTCTGTAGTGGAAAGGTCAACTTCCTGATTGGTTGCATCGGATATAAGTTGTGTAGAGACACCCAGAACCGTTGTGTGATTTCCTCACTAGTCGGAGGAAAACGTCGAATGACCGTTATGGCTTTTGATTGATTTTTAACCGTTAGGGTGGCATCCATGATGTTGAGAGTTGCGTTTGCCCCTAGCCTATCGCCTGGCGACTGTTGGCTGTGTCTGGAACCGCTACCATCTCTTTCGCCATCCATTCTTTCACAAGGGATCTTAAAGTTAAATTCGTAACCCCCTCCTTCTAGCGCAAATTGTTGACGGTGGTTTTTCGACAATAAACCAGTCAACGGTCTTAGATTAGAATAACCTGTAAATATAAGTGTAATATATAACAAAACAGTAAAAAGTATAAGAGAAAGAGATAGTGATAAAACTTCGGTGATCGGAGAAACGTCAACGGATTGTTGCCTAAGCAACACGGTCAAATCCACTATAATTATTTGAATGATACACTATAATCTTTCTCTCTCTTGTTTTTTTATCTCTTACCCCGTTTTCTGTTTTTTGTAGGTGTATTTATAAATGGTGTTGCTAGGGTTTTTGGGTGCCACTAGGATTTAGTATCATGGCGTACAAGTAGAAGATTACAGAGTTGGTTTTAGGATTCTTTTCCAATTTAATGTCGTCACGTGGTCAATGTCATTGAATCCGATTATGCTTTGGATTCTAATTGCCTAATGTATAGGACAGAAGATCTGTCTACTTCCTTGTTGGACTCTGGGTGACCGTATTGTAATCGTCTTATCATTCCTTGTCTTTGCTGGTTTACCTTGTAAGTGGTGGATAAGGCTTTATGTAATTGTTCACGTTTGTGCCGAGTAAAGCTGAACATGTTTACTCTTCTACTCGGCTTGCTCCTCTACATTTGGTGTTGTCTTCTGATATCATTGTATTGGTGCTGAGTAGCCTGTCTACGTGGGATGCCAACGTGTCTCCTTTTGACTCTGCTTCTGTGTTCATGTCGATATACACTTTTTGATGACATGTCTTCTTTGGCGAATTTTACATATAACACTAACCAATACTGAATTCTAAATTAAACCCATGTCATTGAAATCCTTATTCTACCAAGATAAGAATGCAGAAAAAAAAAATTACAAGATAAGAACCCAAAAAAAAAAAAATTACAGAGATAAAACCATAGAAACACAAAAACAATGAAAAAGCTAACAATTACTGAATCTCAAATCAGACCCACATCTTATTCAACAAGACAAAAGAAAACCTGAATAAAGTTGCCTTTTTGGTGTAATATTGCTTCAATTTTTTTTTTGCTTCAGCTTCAAATACACAACCTAGAAACCCAGTATTCACAACTTGTTATCTCTATATCAATAGAAGCACTGTGAGAAAGTGAAACGGATAGAAGGTCGACAAGGTCATGCGCTGGATTTGGAGGTTGATAAAGACCTTCGCGGTGGCAACGACCTTCACGGAGAGTTGAAGGAGAGTCTGGAGATTTTTTTTTTTTTTTTTTTTTTTTTTTTTGTGGGAAAGAAGGGAGTCCGTAGATGAAGAGAATAGATGAACGAAAAATATAAAAAGGTCATGAGTGGCAATTTTAGTTTGTTATTTATAGTTAGAGGGGTAAGATTGGCAATATGAAATATTCATTTACCTGTTCATTTAGCCTCCTAGAAGCCCTTCCAAGAAAAGCACCTATGCTAGTGCTTCTTGTAAAAGAGCTTCCAAGGTCAAGAAGCTCTTCTCCTGTTTTATCCAAACAGCTGCAAAAGCTACTTTTGGGTCTCAAAAGAGCTTACAGGCCTCTCAAAAGCTCTCCCAATCAAGGCTTATATATAATGATTTAGAATTGAGTACTGTTTCAATGGAGGGAAAACAAATGGGAAAAAAAAAGAGGGAATATTATGTTAGTGGGAGGGAAAATTATGTTTATATATATATATATATATATATATATATAGAAGTTCTCTTATCAGGTCATCTGAAATTATAATTTTAGGATGACTAACCACAACCACATGTTTTAATAAAAAACTGATTTTTTTAAACAAACATTTGAACTTCCCAAAAATATGTGGATGTGGTTGGTTTAGGTTTAGGACGACCTAATAGAATAATCTCTCTCTATATATATTTATATTATTTAGAGCGAGTACGAGGATGGGGTGGGGCGGGGATTTGAAATCTCATAACTATACCGAAATTAAATCGAGGATTGAAATACTTACCCCATACAACAACTTAAATAGTACGGTTAAAATCGCCCCTAATATAGTGGGTCCCACAGATCCTCGAACCATTGGATAATTTTTACATCCATATACACCTCCTTCCACGTTTTTAACAAATAGCATTTCAACATGCGTCTTTATCTGCATGTGTGGATAAAAATAATTCACTCTTGATTATATTATTTCTGTTTACAACACATTTTTTAACATGTGAAATCATGAAGCAGCAAATACGTTTGGTTTCTATAAGTTTTTTCATATTATCTTTCATGGGAAACGAAACCATAAAAGCGTGTAAACTGTATAAACGTGTAAACTGTATAAACGTGAAAAATGATGTCTTAGTATATTCTCATAAATATCTTCATGTGAAATCATAAAAGCATATATAATGTAAATATGTATTTTTGAGTTTCTAAATAGTGACACGTCAGTATTTCTATTCAGTATAGGTCCACCCAAACTCTATAACTATCTCTAAAATAGAATTATAAAAGGGAATATTCCTCCCAGATTTTATCTCTAAATTTTTTTCATTCCCATCCCACTATCTATCCTTATCTCTATTTCTATCCCTATTTCTGTTTATATCTTCAAATATATTTTCGTTATCATTTTTTAGTTTCTTTAATAAATTATTGTTCAACTAAATTTTAACAAATATTATTTATAATAACATTTGCATTTTCTTTTTTTACTTTTTTTTTTTTTTGTTGTTGTAAATATAATGTTTTATTAGTCCATGAATTTATAATAGTTAAATTTCAGAAAAAAAAACACTCACAATTCCCAAATACAAGGTGGGTCATTTTCGGATGAATATAAAAGTCATTTGGATGGCTTTCTAAAATATTAATGTATCTAGACATTATCGTATATTATGTTGTTATTATTTAAGTTTTTTTTTTATATTCTTATTTTAATAATTTTATGTTATTGTAATTTTTAATATTAATATCTTTTTATTTTAATACTATGTTTCGGTTTTTATTTTATTACTAACTTATAATTATCAATATGTGATAAGAGATTTTTTTTTTTAACATTAAATAATTTTTTTAGAGAAAATTATAACAAAATAATAAAATGAATAACAAAAGATAAAGTATGGTAAATAAAAAAATTATTAATTAATATTCAATATTTGACCCATTTTAAAGATCTAGATGAGACATTTCTAATGGCATAATTTTTACATTAATAAAATTTATAAATTAAAATTTATTATACATTAATTGAATTGAATGAAAAAGGTAAAATGATATAAATGGAATAAAAAATATTGAAAAGTGAATTTAAAGTATGAGATTTGGTACTTTGAATTTAGAATATCAATCTTAGAAACTCTAAAAAATTTTCTTGCAGACATAATTTTGGAGTATGGTGGGAGCAACCCATACTATAAAAGTTTTTAGAGACATAAGTTTAGAGTATGAGTGGAACTGTGGGAGATGCTCTTATTGCTTATCAGATTTGGGTTTTAATTTTTAATTTTTTATATTTATCATGTCTTCTTCTCAAATCTCGTTCAACTGTTCAAGTTTCCCCATTTCAATCTCTCTCTCCATCTTCACGACTTCACCTTCTTCTTCTTAATCTTCTTCTTTTTCATATATATATATATATATATATATATATATATATATATTTGTTTATCTAAACTAAGAAAACTAACCCTAGATGGCTGTCGGAATGATTGGCGAGGATGACCGAACGACGACAGCGGCGGCTGCGGCTACAGTGGCAAGGTCGTTAAGAGAGGCTCTTTTTTGGGTCAAGTGGTATTTTTTTTTTATTAGAGAAAAATGCCTAAGCCGACTAGCCAACACTAGTCGGCTAATCGGCACCTAGCTTCCCTTCCTCTTAGGAAGACCGATTAGTCCTTCCTTGCGACGGCTGAAGCCGCCTAGGACCTAGTCGGTCAACTTGGCCAATTTCTAGAACATCGGTTTTAGTATTTTCTCAGAAATATCTTCATGTGAAATCATAAGTCTACATCTTCACGAGTCAATAAATAAAGGGAGATTATTATTTCACCGAGGTTTGCCATATTCGTAACTTTGCCCCCTTTAGTTCCAAAAATGCCCGGTATTTTCCCTCAAAACCAAATTATTCAAAGATTTACCCTTGCCATTAGGATTTCCGTTAAACTAGTAGTTTGACCGTGAAACATTAATGGAAATATTGTAATTGTGATTAAATGGGTTTGAAAAAAATAATAAAAAAATATATTTTTTCTTAAATAGATCTCCATCATTCAAAAATTGAAAAAAATATATATATAAATATAGGAAAAAAGAAAAATATATAAAAATAAATAAGAATAAAATGATGCTGGATCTTCACCATTTTATCTCAATTGATGGAGAATACCACCAAAAACCATTAAATAAAAACATATGGAGAACAAAAAAAAAATAAATAAATAAAAATAACCACGTTAGTAGTGTGCAACTTCCTTGACTCAAGTGGTTAGCAGATGCCCTACACTCAAGTGGTGTTCAACTTCCTTTTCACATTTGTGGTTGAGGGTTCGAGTTTCATTATAAAGTATGAGCGAGGGTTTTTTATTATTTATTATTTATTATTTATTTATTTTTATTTTTGAAAGTATGTGTGTACGTACCATTGGCCTCTTGCCTTGATGGTTGGAGTCTCCTAAGGGAGGTTTCACCACCAAGGTTCAAGCCTTGATATGTATATATTTATCCCATTTTTGGTCATTAAATCTCAAAGTGTGGGGAGCTCTCTCCAGTTTTGAGAGTTGTAGTCTATTTGTAACCTCTCCCCGATAGTGCGAGTAGTATCCTGGACCGTGCTTGTAGAGTCTAATCCCGCAAGGTCCCGTCAACAATTGTAATTATAATTCAAAAAAAAAAAAAGTATGTGTGTACGTGCGGTTTTCTTTTAGATACTGTAGGAGTAAATATTTATCAATTGCGGTAATAAAATTAATATTTGGTCACATTGATCTCGAAAATTTACTAGAAAAATATTTAAAAATATTTGATAGAAAAAATAGCATTTCACCATGCGTCTAATCTACTCTAGGCAAACAACCATGAATCAACCGGTATTTTTGAATTGAATTCCTTAATTTAGTTTGGTATTTAGTTTCACGATTACTTTAGTCTTTAGTTCATTAATTGTAATGTCCGATTGTTAAACATTTTTAGATTGTTTTAATTTCAATCTCCAGATAAAAATATTTTTATAGTCCAATATATTTGAATAATTTTTAAAATATTTAATATCAACATTTAATAGTGATGTATAGGTCGTCCAATATTGGTGTACCATGCATGCCATGAACAAAACTTTTTTTTTTTTTTTTTTTGTCGGTGCAGGCCCATTTTTTCAAAGGAGATTGAAACACCCGGACCCACTTTGTTTTTTGTGCGAGCTTGGTACTTCCCAATTACCCAAACCATGGCTTATGTATTCATTATATTATTTAATTGTAATTCTTATTTTGTTGGTTACTAGTGGTCTAGCGTTTGATATACCCCCCCAGTAATATAGTATTTTTAAGGACTTAATAATTATATATTTAAGGATTATTTTGACAGTTTAAAAGAGTTTAAAGAGTTGCATCCACTCTTTAGTACGATGATATACACCTTGGGGATGTCAATGGTACGGGTCAAAGATAGGTTTTTCATTACCATCTCCAATATTAATTTGTATAAAAAATATAATCCCCGATAAATGTCTACCTTAAAATAAATGGTGCGAGTACGGGGATTCCCCGTTAGAGCATTGGTTTTTTACCCAATACCATCCTCATCTCATTAATGTATTTTTTTTTTAAATGACTTTTTGATAAATATCTTATAAATATTATTGAATACAATGAAAATAAGGGCTTAAAATTTTTTTGTCACTATTTGGGCCGAGTTTTGTAAGAAAGACATCATATTACTAATTCAAGTTTAAAAGACACCTATTTAGGTGATCAGACAAAAAATAAATACCTCTTTTTATTTTTTGTGACTTTGTGTCGTTTTCAAACCTAGAAAGAAAACAATTGAGATAGAAAGCATCGGCTGCAAGAACATACGCCCGAAAATCTCATGGCGAACTCATCAGCGATGATGCTACAATCCTGAACTCACTAGCTATGGCACTACAGTTCTTTTAACACTTTTTCTAGCCTTTTGAAACACTCTCCGAGCTTATTAAATTGTAATCCAAATTTTTTTAAGGAATATGAATAAGTTTGTCAATTTTAAATCCCCAAGCCTTTTAACACTATCTCTAAGTCTTTTAAAACACTGTCCGAACCTTTTGAATAGTAATCCGAGCTTTTTTAATGAATATGAATAGGTTTGTCAATTTTGAATCTCTGAGCCTTTTCAAACACTGTCTTCGAGTCTTTTCAAACACTGTCTTCGAGCCTTTTCTAATACTATTCGAGCATTTTCAACAGTAATCCAAGCTTTTTAATTTTTTATGAATAGGTTTGTCAATTTTGAATCTCCGAGTCTTTTCAAACACCGTCCGAGCCTGTTCAACAGTAATCCGAGACTTTGTAAATAACCTCCGAGCATTTTCAATTATTCTTAGAGCCTTTTTAACCATCAACATTTTTTGTTAATTTTGTATCTCTGAGACTTTGTAAATAGTTTTCGAGCCTTTTAACACTATCTCTGAGACTTTGTAAATAGTCTCTGAGACTTTGTAAATAGTCTCTGAGACTTTGTAAATAGTCTCTGAGACTTTGTAAATAGTCTTCGAGCATATTCAATTAGTCTCCGAACCTTTTCAATTAGATTCAAAATTCGCACAATCAGCTTAAGGTTTTCAAAAGACTCGGAAAAATATGTATATATATATATATGAAGTGGGTTTTGTGACTTGTATGGATTCTGGATATATGAAGAACTATAGAACTTCAAGGCTGGAAGAGAAATATAGAGGAAGAAGAGAAGAAAAACGGTAAGAAATTAACATGTTTATGGTAGGAAGATAAATATATAGGAAGAAAAGAAGAAAAACGGTAACCTTGGAGAGATGTGAGGAACAAACAATTAAATTGGAAGTGAGTGGGAAGTGACTTGCTTAGAAGGTCATCTTAGGATTCCTAGGCATATATTAAAAGAATTAGTCATGACCATTGGATGTTTGTCTCAAAGCAATCAATGGTTCAGATTAGAATGATGTAAATTGTTTTTTTTTTTTAATTTTTAATTTTTAATTTTTATTATTATTATTTTTTTAATTATATGGTGTAATGTTGCACTAAAAATGGGTCATATATATTTATATATATACAATCTTTTTATTGTCAGTTTGTCCTGATATATTTATTGTTATGACGAAGAATGTGGACCATAGATTATGAAGAAGTTTTGACAAATGCATACACTTTGAGTCAAAGTATGTAAATCTACTAGTCCACATTATTCATCCTGATATATTTATTGTCAGGACGAATTGATACTAGAAATATGTATATATATGCGATTAGGATGGATGGGCAGCATTTGGACTTCAACAGGCCCATAATAAAATTTTTTTCTTAGAAACAAACAAACAAACAAAAAAAAAACAAAAAAAAAAAACGTGGGCTCCCAAAATTTTAGATTTGAGTAATGATATTTACACTCTGAAAAATTTTATGTACACCCATTTTGGTATGTGCACCCTATTAAATTTTAAAAAGTTGTTAGAACTTGTAAGTATATCTCAATGTTACCAAATATGCCCTCCCTTATAATTTATGTGAAAATATTATAAATTATTAAATTATAAAATAACTAACTAAAAAAAAGGAAAACAAAGAATGTGTTTTCTTTCCCTAAAAAAATTGAAAACAAGTAATGAAAAGATCGATTGTAGGATCTTGGCCTAGTCTGGACGGATTTAGGTTCCCTCATCACCTTACTTTATCCTCACTTAACATGGTGGTCTAAATTAATTTTATCTTTTGGTTGAGTAAAACATAAAAATTAATAGAAATAATACAGACCATTGATTTGGTATATTAGACACGTGTCAATGAACTATAAAGGTGAGGACAATGTGAGGAGAGAAATGGTGAGGAGAGAATTCAGATCCCGGACAACAACCTTCAACCTCAAATCTTTTTTTTATTTTTTTTATTTTTTTTTTTACTTTTTGAACTTTCCTTATTTTATTTTAAGTATTTTTAATCTGCTTTTATTTAAATTTAGTTACTTAATATGATTAATTTTAAATAATCACTATTTACGTTTTAAGTAAAAATATTTTATATTGTAATAAAAATTATTACATTTTTTGTACTATATATATAATGCTCAAAATATTAATTATTTTACTACTATGATGATATATGAGATGTATTTGAATTATTTTTATAATTTGAATTAAGGGCAAAATATTACTACTTTAGATTGTACATACAATTTTAAAGGGATGTAAATATCGTTACTTTTTTAGTTTTAAATGGACTAATAAATATTGAAGTTGCATTTAACTTGAATTTTGTACGATAATTTCGGGTTTAGAGAGAGAGAGAGAGGGTAAACTCGTGTGAAGAGCTTACAATTAGACCAACCTAAAAAATTGTTAAATTGTAACTACTTGTTATACGGATTTGAACCAATGCATGTCCATGGCAGTATTAGAAAATGTTATAGGGTATTATTGTCTTTATATTAAAATAGTAGGGGCATTATAGACATTCCAAGGATAAGAAGTCAGTTCTCCAAAAATCAGCTTGGAAAAGCAACCCTCACCTAACTTCTCAAAAGCTACCTATTGAAAGAGCAACTTATAAAATAAGTTGCTTTTGGGTAGTTTACCAAACACTAATTTATTCGAAACTTAATAAATAATCACTTCTAACTTGATTCGAGAGATAATATGCTTAAAGTAAAAGTAGACATGTGTTTGATAAATTAGAAAACAATCAATTTAACAAAAAAGTACGGAAAATATGCTCGGTAAACTTCACAAGATTAGGTAAAATGACTAAAAGGGACTTTATTAATAAATGTAATATACTCTAAGAGCCTGTTTGTTTTTTACCTTTGAAATTTGAAAGTGGCTCAAATGTCTTGGTAAGACATTTTTGTTTGTTTTTCAAGTGATCCGAAGTCTGAGAAACCATTAAAAATATTTGAGTAAAAAAAGTAGAAATTTTCAACTTTTATCTGAAGTCTGTTGAGACTCCCTATAACTTTAATTTTTTTTTTTGTGCCTAAATTGCCCTTTTCATAATAGCTTATTTCCAAAACCCACAGTAGACATAAGTTCTTTTGGCCGGTCAAACTGTCTCCCAAAGTCGTCGCCGCTGGCAAGTGTGTTGTCACCACCCTAACCAAAAGCTTCAAGAGGCGTTGAAGAACAAAACCCAGGTGTTCGATGTCCATATCCGACACCATTGACAGTGAAAAATAAATAAATAAATAAAATGAAAAGTTGAGATTGATGAAAATGAAAAAGTTGAGAACAGAGAAGAATATGTGATCGATGATATGAAATAAGTTGAAGAGAAAAGGAAATCAAAAAGCTGTGTTTTATCTTCTTCTTCTCTTCTTCTCTCCGATGTTTCTCTGCTCTGTTCCATCTTCTTCTTCTTTCTTTTGTTAATCGAGTCTCCCTCTCACATGTCTCTCTTTTCTTATTTTAATTTTTCTTTCCACTAATCACATGACATCTATCACTTGTACATGTCATAGGTCATAAGCATCACACATGCTTTCTTTATATCTTGCCATTAAGAAACAAGGGTATAAATGTCATATTAAAGGTTTTCATATGTTTTGATTTAAAAAAAACAAACAGTTTATCACTTAATTCAGACATCAGAAAATAAAAAACAAACATATTGTTGAGATTTCAGATTTCAGGCTCAATTCAATACTTTAAGTCTTTAGACCAAAAAAAAAAAAAACGCAACCTAAATCTTTTTTAAGTTTTTTAAATTTTTTTTCATTTTTCAAGATTTATAATTTATAATTTTTTAATTTCATTTTTTTCACATTTGTTTTAGATCAAATTTCAGTGATAACTTTAAGATAAATAACGATTAAAAAAAAACCTTTACAATAAATAAATAAATAAAAATAAAAATTTAATAAAAAAAAAATCAAAATTTCTAAATAAAAGAATACACAAACTCACAGAGGCGACTCACGCAAGGAAGCTCCATCGTTGAGCTAAAGGAGGACCGCTAGAGAAGGACTTGTCTCCTCCGGCAATGTTGATGGATCATCTATCGGAGATTCCACCAGAGGACGAATCCCCTGATATGTGACCATTGCCTAAGCTATGTATATGCACCATCAGCTCAAGTGGAAGACCGGCCTTACAAGCCACGCATGTGCTGGCGAGATTGTCACTCAATGACTTAGTCTTGTTTGTCAGCTTGTTGAATAACTGGAGCTGTTAGTGGGGTTGTTCTCAATCTAAGTAGCTCCTTTTTCCTTGACATTATTTCCTTTTTACTTGGCATGAATTATTTCAGTTGTATTTCAGTTGTTTGTACCAGACTATATATAGTCTTGGACTAATTAATTAAAGGCATCAAATATTTGAGCAATTTACCTCTTCTCTATCTACTTTCTTGTCACTTCCTTCCCCTTCTTCTTTGTTTCTTGAAATTATCTTAACAGTGGTATCAGAGCTAGGTTATTTATGGAGACTCGTGCAAAATCTAATACAGAGTTTTGCAGCGAAATTCATGACATTCTTACCAGTCACGAGGCCAAATTCGTCGAAATCAAGACCACCAACGAAACTCGTTTCGAACAAATCGTTGCCAACAACGACACCTGATTCGAACAACTCATGAAGGAACTACAGGCGCTACGTCTTCAGCAAAGCCAACAACCTCATCCACCTAGCCTACATCATCATTCTCCGCCACAAGGCGACACCAGCCAGTTTCAACCCAACAATGAACATGAAATCAATCCGTTTGACACCAGGGAAGCATCTCACAACAACTTCGCGGCTCCTCACATTCCCAATAGCCGAAACAACACCAACGCACACTATTACAACAACACCATTGATCGCACCAATCATCATTTGAAGCTGTCTTTTCCAAAATTTAACGGTTAGGATCCTACGGGATGGATATACAAGGTGGAGCAATATTTTGAGTTCAAGAATATTGCACCTACGCAACAAGTCCTACTTGCATCATTCCACCTAGAGGACATTGCCTTACAATGGCACCGATGGATTACAAAATACCGAGGACCACTAGAGTGGGACGAGTTCACAAAGGCCATTTTATGCCGCTTCGGACCCACCGAATATGAAGACCCCTCTGAAGCCTTAACCCGCCTCAAACGGACATCAATTGTGACTGCTTATCAGGAGACCTTCGAAAAATTGTCCCACCAAGTTGACGGCCTTCTGGAACCTTTCCTAATAGCTTGTTTTATTGTAGGGCTCCGTGACGAAATTCGTTTAGATGTGAAAATCAAACAGCCTAAATCTGTGGCTGATGTTATAGGTGTAGCGCGACTCATCGAGGAATATAATTGGTTACGACTCAAACCATTTCAACCTTTCCAGTCCCAGCCAGCTTCATCAGCGCAAAGATACCAACCCAATCAACAAGTGGAGTGCTTGGCCTTCCACCCATTCAGAAATCGAAATCCCTCCGCCGAATCACTAGCCAAGAAGCGCGAGAACGCCGAGAGAAGGGGTTGTGCTACTATTGTGACGAAAAATTCGTCCATGGACATCGTTGTGAGCATCCTCAATTGTTCATGATAGAAGACAACCCTTGTTCAGACTTGACCTACGAAGACGAAGAGGATTTTTCGCCAGAACCGTATCAACCTTAATCACTACCAGAAATCTCCTTCCATGCTATTGCAAGAACCGATCATCCACAAAGGCAAGCTCAAAAACAAAGACGTTACTGTTCTCATTGACGGTGGGAGTACTTACAATTTCATCGATCAAAATCTCACCTCTAAACTCAATTTACCTGTTGTCTGTGACAATAAATTCCAAGTGATGGTTGCCAATCGCAAAAAAAATTGAATGCACGGGGCAATGTCAGGCGTTGACTCTGACAATTCAAGGTCATATGATCACAGTCGATTACTACATACTTCATGTTGCCACTTGTCAATTAGTTTTGGGGGTACTTTGGCTGGAAACCCTCGGCCTGATTGAAACCGATTACAAGAAACTCAGTATGACTTTCAAAACAAACGGGGTTCCTCATACGTTTCATGGTCTTGACCGCACCAACCTAGCTGCACTTATAGATAAAGATTTTCATAATTTGCAAGGCATGGGATTACTCCTCCAAATTGCTTCCCTTTCCACCGACAGAAATCAACCTAATTACCCATCAAATTTGTGTAGCCTACTTACCAAATTTGCACCAGTTTTTGCGACACCAACAGGGCTGCCACCCAATCAATCACATGACCACCGGATTATCTTACGTGCCAATGCTGAACCTGTGAGCATAAGACCTTATCGTTACCCATATTACCAAAAGACAGAGATAGAGAAAATGGTGGTAGAACTCTTGCAATCCGGGTTGATCAGGCCCAGCAACAATCCCTTCTCCTCTCCAGTTTTATTGGTTAAGAAATCAGACGGAACTTGGCGATTTTGTATGGATTATAGGGCACTCAATACAATCACGGTTAAGGATCGATACCCAATTCCAGTCATCGATGAGTTACTTAATGAACTCCATGGAGCCAAATATTACTCGAAGTTGGACATACGTGTAGGGTACCACCAAATTCGTGTCAAGCAAGAGGATATTCTGAAAATAACTTTTCGAACACATTCAGGGCACTACGAGTTCATTGTTATGCCATTCGGGCTTACCAACACACCTGCGACGTTTCAAAGCTTAATGAATGACCTCTTTCGTCCCTACTTACGCAAATTCATTTTGTTTTTTGTTTTTTTTATGATATACTAATCTACTCAAAGTCCTGGGTAGATCACCTCATTCATTTGCAAATTGTCTTGAATATCTTGTCAACTAACAACCTATTTGCTAAAGAGTCAAAATGCAAATTCAGTGTTTTACAGGTTGATTACTTGTGGCACATTCTTTGAAAAGAAGGAGTGGTCGTCGATCCCTCTAAAATACAAGCTGTTCTGAATTGGCCTACGCTAACTACAATCAAAGGGGTTCGAGGATTTCTAGGTTTGGCTGGTATTACCGGAAGTTTATTCAACACTTTGGAGTCATCGCATCGCCTTTGACTCATCTGTTAACTAATGATGGTTTCCATTGGAGTTCGGAAACAACGAAAGCTTTCAACCGTTTGAAATAGGCCTTGACTTTGCCACCAATTCTCTGCCTTCTGACTTCTCTCAGCCATTCGTTATTGAGTGTGACGTAAGAGGAATTGGAATTGGTGTTATCCTACTATAGAACAACAAACCGGTGGCTTATTTCAATGAAGCTTTGAAAGGTTCTGCCCTATCATTGTCCACTTACAAGAAAGAGATGATAGCCATCGTCAAATCAATTCGTAAATGACGACCTTATTTGCTTGGCAAGCCCTTCGTCGTTCGAACAGACCAGAAGAGTCTTAAGTACTTGCTAGAACAACGAATAACGACACCAGCTCAGACTCATTGGCTGCCAAAAATTCTCGGTTATGACTATGTTATTGAATACAAAAAGGGTCCTGAAAATCAAGGTGCTGATTTTTTATCTCGAGTAGTTAAATTTAATTTTTTAGTTATTTCCTTGCCATTGGCAGATTGGTGGGTGAAGTTACAACATGAAATGCAGCATGACTCATTCTACTCTACTTTGTCTACCAACAATTCCTCACAACAGTGCACGATATTCACTTTAAGAGATGGTGTTTGGTTCAAACACAACCATATCTTCTTGAGCCCTGCCTCTGCGTTAATTACCCTGATCTTGGCCGAGTGTCATTCATCCGCAATCGGTGGCCATTTTGGATTCCACAAAACCTTGGCACGAGTTAAACGCATCTTCAATTGGCCTGGCATGAACCGCACGGTGAAGCATTTCTTACGAATTTGTGATACCTGTCAGCGAAATAAGTATGAATGCATGAGGCCTGTAGGGTTGCTACAACCGTTGCCTGTTCCGGATCGAATTTGGGAGGAGGTATCAATGGATTTTGTGAAGGGACTACCATCCTCAAATGGCTACACGGTTCTAATGGTGGTGGTGGATAGATTGTCTAAATATGCCCATTTCATCCTAATGAAACACACATTCACTATTGTTACAGTTGCCAAAACCTTCGTTTTAGAAGTAGTACGATTTCATGGTATTCCCACTTCGATTGTGATTGATCGCGACAAGGTTTTTGTTAGTACTTTTTGGTAGACTCTTTTTCAACTTCAAGGCACCAAGCCTCAAATGAGTTATAGCTACCATCTATAAACTAACGGACAAACAGAAGTGGTGGATCGCACGTTGGAACAGTACCTTCGTTGTTTTGTAGAGGACCAACCGTGAACATGGGTCGAATGAATTTTGTGGGCTGAATTCAGCTATAATATGCCCGTCCACGCATCCACCAAAGTTACACCATTTGAAGCTGTTTATAAGATACCACTGCCTAGCTTGGTTTCTTATGTTCCAGGCACCTCACGTGTTCAAGCAATTGATGAGTACCTCAGCGACAGGGACTTTATTATGCGTGTCTTGCGCCATAATCTCTTACAGGCACGAGATAGGATGAAAAGTCAGGTTGACCGCCACTGCCGAGAGGTTTCATTTGTTGTTGGGGACCACGTCTACTTGAAGTTACAACCGTATCACCAAACCTCCGTAGCCTTTCGAAGTTCGCTTAAGCTCTCTCCTTGATTCTTCGGGCCATTCAAGATTGTGGAGAAAATCGGACTAGTTGCGTATCGGTTGGACTTGCCCATTGGGTCACAAATCCATAATGTTTTCCATGTTATTCTGTTACGAAAGCATTTGGGACCCATTTCGCCTGTTTCGGCTTCGCTGCCCCCAATTTCTGCACTCTTCGACAATACTTCCTTAACCTGAAACAATTTTAGACAGCCTCATTATACGAAAGAGGAATTATCGGCCCAAGACAGAAATATTGGTAAAATGGGTCGAGGCACAGCCTGCAGACACAACATGTGAAGACACAACATGGGAAAACAACTGGCGTTTTTCGAAGACTTACCCAGACTTCATCCTTGAGGACAAGGATTCTTCAAGTGGTGGGGAATGATATGTGACCATTGCTTAAGCCATGCATATGCACCATCAGCTCAAGTGGAAGACCGGCCTTACAAGCCACACACGTGCTGGCGAGATTGTCACTCAATGACTTAGTCTTGTTTGTTAGCTTGTTGAATAACTGGAGCTGTTAGTGGGGTTGTTCTCCATCTAAGTAGCTCCTTTTTCCTTGGCATTATTTCCTTTCCTTTTGGCATTATTTCCTTTTTACTTGGCATGAATTATTTCAGTTGTATTTCAGTTGTTTATAGCAGACTATATATTGTCTTGGACCAATTAATTAAAGGCATCGAATATTTGAGCAATTTACCTCATCTCTATCTACTTTCTAGTCTCTTCCTTCCCCTGCTTCTTGTTTTCTTGAAATTATCTTAACATCCTCCTCCGGTGTAACAAGGCAAAATGTTGACACGACAAATCGGAGTTCTTACAATGTGGATGCCTCCTCTAATGTCGGAAGGGGCTGCTCCTCCTACGGCAACGTCAAAGTCAAATTTAGTGTAACCGGAGAATCCTTCCTTCGGCGTTGGAGGAGGCGAGAGGAGGGTCTCTTTAATGCCATTAATGGAGGAGGCTGTCTGAGGGGAAAATGGTCTCCACCGGCAACATTGGCCTCGTCGGAGGATTTCGACTATCCTCTAACATCCATCGTCAATGGTGGCCACCACCACCATCACTATACATTGGTCACCAGTAATCGGTGGCCACCAAGCACCAACACTGTCATTTTCATTTTTAATTTTTTTAATTTTTCAATTTTAAAATTGAGGGTATTATTGTATTTTAATTAAAATGACAAGGGTATTACAGACATTCTAAAGGTAAGGGGCTAGCTTCTCAAATAATCAGCATTGAAAAGCAACCTTCTACCAACTTCTCAAAGTCTGATTATTGGATGAACAAATTGTAAAATAAGACGCTTTTGAAAAATTTACCAAACACTTATAAGGGCCATTCATTTACGATTTATAAAATTGTTTTTATGTTTTTGAGAAAAAATAAAAAATAAAAAACGTGTTAGTTAACGTTTTGTTATTTAAAATTTTCAAAAACCAAAAAGCTGTTTTTTTTTTTTTGAAAGAATAACTAATGAAAACAATAATTTATTGTTTTCAATTTTTTCACGCCAAGGGTGCGTTTGGTACACGAGACTGGACATGACAACATGAGATAGTTTCTTCTTGTCCCACGTTTGACACGACTTTAGCATCGGACAGAACATGACAAGATGGAACAAAAATCACTAAATTTTGTACAACCCAAGACTTTAGGCCAGACATGGGACAGGCCTTAAAAAAACCTTTTAACTTTTAAATCTTAAAAAAATCATAAACTTGTGCAATATATTATATATATTATAAAAATATATATAATAATATAATATATATATTGATAATAATATAATATATATATTGATAATAATATATATTAATATATATTATTATAAATTTATAACATATACATATTATAATATATATTAATATATATATTATTATAAGATATGTTATTATTATATATATTATAATAATATATATTATGTATATATATTATATAATTTATGTATATATATTATATATAATATATAATATGTTTCTGAGATATATATTATATATTATTATATATTAATAATATATATTTTATTTTATTATTATATATAATAATAATATATTAAGTATTATTACATATATAATAATATATATAAGATATTATACATATATTAAATAATATTTAATATATTATATATATCTATATATATCATATATAGATATTATAGTACATTATATAATATATATTATTATATAATATTATATTTTATTATTATATATAATAATATATAACATATTAAAAATGATTTCTTATACAATGATATATATAATTATAATTTATTATATATATTTATAAAACGCAGAACAAACAAATATGATAGTATAGACAAGATAATATATAACAAAAATAGAAACATAAATTGGATTAGGATATGAGTATTTTAAGCAGAATAATAATACTTACAAATATATGTCTGACAGTTATTTATGGATAACGAAAATACAAGAAATAAGTCACAAACTTCAAAACGCAGAACAAGCAAATATTATAAATTTATAACATATACATATTATAATATATATTAATATATATATTATTATAAGATATGTTATTATTATATATATTATAATAATATATATTATGTATATATATTATATAATTTATGTATATATATTATATATAATATATAATATATTTCTGAGATATATATTATATATTAATATATATTAATAATATATATTTTATTTTATTATTATATATAATAATAATATATTAAGTATTATTACATATATAATAATATATATAAGATATTATACATATATAAAATAATATTTAATATTATATATATATATTATATGTATAATATCTTATATAGATATTATAGTACATTATATAATATATATTATTATATAATATTATATTTTATTATTATATATAATAATAATATATTGAGTATTATTACATATATAATAATATATATAAGATATTATACATATATAAAATATATTATTATATAATATTATATTTTATTATTATATATAATAATATATAATATATTAAAAATGATTTCTTATACAATGATATATATAATTATAATTTATTATATATATTTATTATAATATTATAATATATATATAATAATATTATGATTAATATCATTTGGGTCCCTAACTTTTGTTGAAAGATCAATTTTTTAAACGAGTTTGCTTTTTTAATAAAAGTTTCCCTAAATTTTGAAAAGTATATCAAATCAGTCCATCCGTTAGCTAACTGTCAATCAAACTTTATATTTAAGGTGTATTTTTATTGATTATATTTAAGGTGTATTTTTATCTTTAACCGAGAACTTACAATGTGTCACAAAAATAGTAATAAAAAAAAAATATATATATATATATATATATATATTTGAAAGAAATAAAATTAATTAAAACTGATATTAACATATAAGCATGAAAATAAAAACATTTCTAGATCTCTTCAACTTTCAACTCCTCGTGATCAAATTACAAAAAAATATTAAAAAACAAAAAAAAAAGAAAATTATGAATTGGTGTAGACGAATTCCATCAAGCTCCATCTCCATCCAATGGAGGAGAAATAATAGAGCTCAAACTCAAAACACCCAAAACAACCTCAAATCCATGCATTAATTTTACTGAATGTCAACCCAAATCAAAGCCCATTGAAAATCAAATCCGCAATCGCACATCAACATCAATCCAAACCAAATTTGTCAATACCACATCAAAACCAATCTACAAAACCACAAACCCAATTTTTTTCCGAATTACCAACCTTTCTCCAGATCGCATCTTCTTTCTTCGATTTACATTGGAGGAGTTCAAATTGGTGGAATAGATTTTCCATGGATATCGATGGAGATTTTCGATTGGATCTCCACCAGTTCTTTTTTTTTTTGAATGGATTTTTTTATATGAATGAAAATTGATTTTTTGTTTGGGTGATTTCTGGACCTGTGATTTCGTTTGAGTGATGAATGGATTCAAAGATTTCAATCTCAGAAAACAAAAAATGCATAGGATCGAAGGATGGTGACAATAGTGGAGAGATGAGATAAGCTTGATATTGGCAGTGGAGAGATGAGGATGATGATGGGGTGGAGAGATTAGGATCCATCGATGGATCTTTTGATGATGGGGTGGAAAGATCTGGAAAATTTGTTTTTGATGATGGTGGATTGATGAGGTTGATGATGGCGGTAGGATGATGATGATGATGATGATGATGATGATGATGATATTTAGAGATGGGGATCATCGATGGATCTCTTATGATGATGATGGGGTGGAGAGATGAGGATCCACCAATGAGATCCAATCCATTAATTTCTATTATTTATTTATTTATTTTTGTGATAAATCATTTGTCTTTTTAAAAAAAAATCTGGAGATCTAAATTTTTAACGATTTTTTACTTTACTTTTTTGTATTATTATTTTTGAGATATGATGATATGATGATGGTGGTGGTGGTGAAATAGCTGGATTTTAATATGTTGTTTTATTAAATTTTTAAGAAATTTGAATTTAATTCATTTAATAATAATAATAATAATAATAATAATAATAATAATAATAATAATAATAATAATAATAATTTTTAATTAGTTTTATATATATATATATTTTTTTATTTTAAATTTAATTTAGATGATGGTGGTGGCGGTGAAATAGCTAGACCAGCATTGTTTTAAAAAAAGATCGTTTTTTTTTTTATTTGTGTTTTTAATTTTTTTTTAAAGATTTAAATTTAATTCATTTAATAATTATTATAATTATTATTAATTAGTTTTTTTATATTTTTAAATTTTAAATTTAATTGTAATTTTATTTTTTATATCTTTAATTTAAAATTAAAGATAAATTGTTTAAATTTTAAATGTTTTAAATTTTAAATGTTAGGGGGTAAAAAAGTATTTTCAGCCATTAATAAGGCATACATGGGCAAAATAGACATTATACCAATTTTGTGATGTTTGACTGTTATAAAAAAAAGCCGAAAGGACCTAATTAATATACTTTTCAAAAGTCAAGGAAAGTTTTGCTAAAAAAACAAATTCATTTAAAAATTTGATATTTCAACAAAATATAGGGATCCAAATGATATTCTTTATATAATATTATATATACATATGAGGGGTCATCTGGTTATTTGAACCCCCTATCCCGTACTGGCATACTGAACACATAACAATACATTTAACAGTTTTGTCCAAAACATTCCAAATACAATACGGAACAACTATCATGTTCTATCTTGTCCAATCTCTGCGCCAAATGCATCCCAAATGAGAACAGTTGTTCTCACTTTACTCCAACCTTAACTCCGTACTTCACCCTATTCTCTTCCTCCTTCTCAAACCTCACTGGAACCCACTTCATCTCTCTCATCCACTCTTCAAAAACCTCCGTCAAGTCCACGCTCAAATCCTTCGCCGGCCGCCGCAACCTCCTCTCCAGCAGCTAACTCACAACCCATTTGATATCCGCCTCCTCTCTCCTCAAATCCGTTGACTTCTCTCTCTGTCTTCAAACATTTTGCTGTCAAGAACTTGCATAAATTAAATGCTTTGATTCGTGGGCATGCGGAGAATTTCAGTTTTCAGACCTCCCTTTCTCATTTTATCTTCATGTTGAGGTCAAGTGTCAGACCCGATTGGCTTACTTACCCGTTTGTGTTGAAATCCGTTGCAATTTTTGTTTAGGCCGTCTTGGTAGAGTTGTTCATTGTTCGGTTGTGAAATAAAGGGTTGAGTTTAATACGTTTGTTCGGGTTTATTTGGTTGATTCGTATGTCAAAGTTGGAGAATTGGGGTTGGCTCTTAAGGTGTTCGATGAAAGTTCTGAGAGGAATAAGGGTGAGAGCATTTTGTTGTGTAATGTTTTGATTTGAGGATTTGAGGATTTTGATTAACGGGTGTTGTAAAGTTAAATTGGAAGGCTACTAAAGAGGTAATTATCTCCTTAAATCAACCTTAGCTTCATGTCACTTTGGAAGAAACACAATGATAAGAGTAATCCAAGAAGCACAATAGAATGCATAGTTATTGATACTCCATAAGCATATGTAGTTTATGGCAAAGAGGTTGCTACCTTAAACTAAGCCTTATGGGCTGGACTAATTATTGCTCTATTCAGCCCCCCACCTCTAGAAGCAATGCATTGGTTCCTGACGAGAACTGAGTCGTAAGTAGGGGAAAACTGGTTCAGGCAATTCGTTGGAAGACGTACACGACATAAAATTCGAAAATTTAATTTTACTTTCCCAATGTGAAATTATGTGACATTGATGGACTATAGAGATCCTATTCCTGTTGGGAGAGACCCATTGGTGTTAGGGAGAAGCTCGAGTATTCCCTGTTCGTGGTGACCATAGTGATCCAGAATGGATCTCCATCTCCATTTTTTCATCCTATTTTTTTTTATTAAAGACGGTCTACACTCTACATTAACAGAGTTAGGTATTGCTGTCAAGTGCAGTGCAGGGGAGGTTTATGAATAAAACAATACATTTCTACCTGTCTGAAATATGGTAAGAGGTCAGAGTAGATTTGTGTAATTTACCCTATTTTATATTTTTATAATATTAACTACTGATTAGTCATATGGAAAATACTGTTTGATAAGGCCACCCTGGAAGCCATACATTGTTCCTAGTATCAATGTATCGTTTGCAAAATAAAAATCTGAAGCTACTACATGTCTTAACGAGTAAAAGAAGAAAAACGATGGTCTCGAATTTAATTGTAATAGCTAAAACGAAACAAAGAAAAAGTATTCCAGTATCCACCTACATACATACATGAAGATGATGCAATTGCAGAGTATTCCAGCTACATTCATACGGAATTTGGCCTCAAGTAGCTCTACCAAATATCAAAGTAACAATTAATACGACTAAAGTTTAAATACACGTAAAACATTACAATCTCTAAGGTAAGTATTCCGGTATATCTCGCTAAAAACTACTACTATCATAGAACGAACTAAACAAGTTTTGCAAAGGGAAGAGAAATTACCTGCAGCATACCAACAGCAACATACTGTTCAATAACTGTCTCTGCTTTTATGTTAGGTAGATTCAATCGCTGTAATAACATTTCCACTTTCTCCTTATTTACATATTCCGGAAGCTTATAGCCCACATTATTGTCTTTAATGCCAAAAACGAGGCCTGCCAATTTATTTTGAGGGAGCTGCATACCAAACAAGAAAAAAAAAAATTAATATAACAAGCATAACATTATATATTTGTTTTAAATCTATTTTATGCATTTACAATATAATTTTGAACAATCTATAATTCTTTATCCATTGCACTACACATGCTTAATCAAATTAAAGAATAGAGTATATTACGATATTCCAACATAAAATATTTATTTATTAGAAGTTTGATGAAACAAATAATAATAAATTGATGAAGAATTGGATCTCGATTGCATGTTAAAGTACATTTCGACTAAGTTGGCATTTACCTGCTACAATTATCAAATAAAATCTTTTGTACTGATTATTCTATTTTAGGCTAATAAAATCTTTTTTTTTTTTTTTTTTTTTTTCCACTCCTTAGTTTAAATGAATGGTCAAGATGAGTCTACATCCTTCATATTCAATGGTCCAAATTAAGTGTAAGAAAAATATAAGGAGCCATTTTTTCACTCCAAGCCATTTTAAAAATGAATTTTAAATTTATTTTAAATTGTAAATAAATAATAACATTTATTTAAAAATAATAATATTTTTTTTTAATGTAAATAATATTTCAAATTTGATAATAATAATATTTTATCATAATATTATGAAAACGGTTGTCTGCACATTCTACAAATTAACACTAACAAGATGAAAGAAACCATCAATAGCTAGCTTGGTATTTGCATTACTAGTGTATCAATAACATTGTCTTGCAAATTTGATTGGAATATTTGTTTGTTTGTTTGTTTGTTTGTTTTTTTTTTTTTTTTCCAAATATTTCAAGAGACAATCTATTCCAACATTTTCTTTGAGTTTGTTTTGATTTCCAAAAATCAAACCAAAATTTACAAAAATGAAGCAACCACAGATTACATCTTTAAAAAAAAAAAACTATAGTTCACTTAATTGCATAAATAAAAGCATATATATACTTTTTAAACTAATTTTTTTGGTTAGCCAATTGCTGGTTGCTATTCTTCCTAGGGTTCAAAATTTTTTTGTCACTATTTGGAGGGGTTTTTGTGAGAATGTCACCGGTTTACTAATGTAAGTTTAAAAGACATTTATTTAGGTGATCAGACAAAAATACCCTTATTTTTGTCATTTTGCGTATGAAGAGAAAAAAGTTGAGAGAGAGAGAGAGAGAGAACAGTGGAAAGAGAGAACAGTGCAAGAAATCTGGTACTAAATCTCATGAGAAACCCACCGGCAGTGGCGGTACAATCTTGAAGTCGACGAGAAGGTGATATTGACAGTGGTAAGTTTGATTTTCTCACGCTTTTTTGTTGTTGAAACTTTTATGTGCGTTTGATGTTAGATGTTGGTTAGACATGTATATTAGGTTTGATTTGATTTGTTGTTGGTTAGGTTTGTTTGATTAGGTTAAGGTTTAAATTTATGAAAAAATTATGTTGAACACGATGAAGTTCTAGGTTTCCGAGCCGTTTAAAACCTTATCCGAGCTTTTTCTGAGCTTTTTCCGAGCTTTTTCACATGTAATTCGAGCCTTTTTCGAGCAATTTGAATAGATTTCTGCAATTCGAATCTCCGAGCCTTTTAAAACCTTTCCCGAGCCTTTTCCGAGCTTTGTCATATGTAATCCGAGCTTTTTACGAGCAATTTAAATAGGTTTCTGCAATTTGAATCTCTGAGCCTTTTCACACTGGGTCCGAGACTTTTAAAATAGGCTCCGAGCCTTTTCAAACACTGTCCGAGACTTTTAAATAGTAATCCGAGCCTTTTAAGGAATATGAATAGGTTTCTAGAATTAGAATCTCCGAGCCTTTTCAATAATTGTCCGAGACTTTTATATAGTTATCCAAGCCTTTTAAATTGGTTTGAAATTTTTTTGGCTCCAAGCCTTTATATACACTGTCCGAGCCTTTTGAACAGTAATCCGAGCTTTTTTTTATTTTATTTTATTTTATTTTTTATTTTTTACATGTGTTTGTAAATTATAGTCTTCGAGCCTTTTCATATAGTTTCCGAGCCTTTTCATATTGTGTCTGAGCCTTTTCATATAGTGTCTGAGACTTTTCATTTACTGTCCGAGACTTTTCATACAGTGTCTGAGACTTTTCATTTACTGTCCGAGACTTTTCATATACTTTCCGAGCCTTTTCATGTATATATTATTTATTTTATTTAACTAGATATTTTTTTTATGTCAATAAGCAGATGAGGAATCAGTTCAAAGATTCGCTTAAAACTCCAGAAGAAGAAAGGTACTCGGAGAAAATAACTCGGCATGACTATTTCGATGACCTTACAGATATCGACAATGCACTTAACAAGGTACCTGAACATCTTACGGTCGAAGAACGACGTCGGTATACTGAGTCGTGTTTTGGACACTTCTTTCGGATGGATCATGAGATGAAGTTTTCAGTTGACATTGTACATCGGTTGCTTATTCCGCATCACGATGGGCCTGAAGATGAGATGAGATTTCTGTTAGGAAGGCATTCAATCCGGTTTTCGAATGTTGAGTTTTGTCTGATCACCAGATTGAAGTTCGGAGAACTTCCTGACACGTCAACCTATGATATGGTAGTGTGATTCTTAGATTTCGTATCTAAGTGAATCTCCGCTCGATGAGGCGTATCTTGATCGAATTATATTTCTTGTTTTGGCCGAGTAGATCTCGCTGAGTAGAGATCTTCGGCGATCAGGTTCCTCGCTCATTAAGACTTCTTTAACTGGACGACTTTGCTTGGCACATATGCTTTTGACTTCTATATCAATTTTCTTGATGATGTGTCCAGACCTAGTGGTGTGTCCTCGGTTAGCATCCCTTTCGTTGACTGGTTGACTTTTGAAGACGTGGAATTCCTATATTTCCGCATTACCTGCTTCCTTTGCTGACATATCATGTTGACGAAAAATACATATAACTGTAATCATCTTGATATTTTTTTGAACTGTATATTGTTTTTCTTTTAGTTATTTGTTTACTGATATTTGTGAATTTGCAGGTTGTGTAATTTCACATGTACAGCAATTCATTTGCTTTGCCTTCCATGACAGCATGTTACTCATGGAAACATGTCAAGAAGCCAAAAATCTCCGAAAAATCATTACACTCTTTTACTTGGACTAAATCAATTTGTTCATTTTGTCTATAAATTATGTCAGGGCAGTTGCTGGAGCCTGGAGGGATTATTTTTGTTTATAAATTGGGAGATCTTGATGGAACAAGACAATTATATTGTTTTAGCTTCTTTTTGTAGATTGTAACTTTAAGGGAGCCAATTTGCTCCTCCTTCATCGAAAGTTGAATGGTTATTTTATTTTAATGAAGAAATACATATTTTTGCACAAGTTATTTCCTCTAGGATTTTCCTCGTATAAAAACGGTTAAGACCTGGAAAAGGATAAGAAATGCAAGTAGTAGATAGGGCGATTATCAATTTAGTCCCTAGGTTTTAGTAAAATAATAGTTTTTAAACTTTCTTTTCATTTTTAGTGATGGCGATCCTTAAGGGCCTGTTCGTTAACGTTTTCTGTTTTCTATTTTTTCGTTTTCATTTGAAAATGAGAAATTGATTTTCATATTTTTTGAAACCAAAAACACGTATAGTAAAAATTATTGAAAACAATATTCCGAGAATGAAAATATAAAAAACACGTCTGGCAGAATTGATTTCAAAACCATTTTCAACTAACCATATAATCAAACATTCTATAAGGTCATAATTCAATTTTTATTTCATAAATTTTAACTTTTTTATGTGGTGAAATTGTATTTATTAATTATTATATCAATAAAAAAACTATAACAATAATAAAAGATACTTTCAAACTAATAATAATAATAATAAAAGATAATGCTAATGTAATAAATAAATAGTTATAAAAATAATGGTAATTACTTATGACTAGGGATGACAACGGGTCAAATTAGATCGGATCAGAGGTGCCCCACACTCGAAACCTGATTTGCATGAGTTGCCCCAAACCCAACCTGTGTCTCGAATGGGATTTCGATTTTCACCCCAAACCCGACCAGAAAATGACAAGGGGTGCCTCATACCCAACCCGAAATGACCTGTTTCATTTTTTTTTTTTCTTAAAAGCAATTATCAAACCACTATATATACAAATTATTTTACCATACAATTGAATTTTAGGACATTGGCTTAAATTTTAACATTCAATTAAAATTTAAAATATATTAAAATTAAAATATATATACACTTTTTTTTTTTTTTTTTTGACTGGAAATTTAAATATACACTTAATTAATACAAACATATACTATAGAAAAACATTTTAACATACACTTAAAATTCATACATAAACTTAAATTTAATAGAACACAACATCTAAGTTTAATCAACTTTAAATTCAAACATTAAATGCAATTAGTTAAAAAGACAGAGATTAGATATTTATTTTTCCCTTTATATTTTTATATTAAAAAAAAAAATTATATGAATACCGGGTCAAACGAGACAGGTCGGGGTATAAAGGGTCGACCCATATTTGACCCGATAAAAAACTGAGTAAAAAAGGTTTGACCCATACCCGACCCGAACCCCTTTTTAAGTGCTCCAAACCTACCCCGAACGGATCGGAGCCCCGCCGGTTTAGGGCGGATCGAGGATTTCTGTCTTCCTTACATATGAGAAATACTAACAATAATCCTAAAAAGTTTAATTAATAACAGTGTTATATATTAGAGTAATGCTACGTTGTAAAGTACATACAAATTAAATGTAATAAGAATCTTATTTCTTATTTTCTAATATCAACTTTATTGTAAGAGGGAGAAATAATTGTTTAAATGTGTTTTCTATATTTATGTTGAAATAATAAAATTTAAATACAAAATACAACTAAATTTAGTTGATATATATATTATATCAAGCAACACTAGCTTGAAGAGCTACAATATATTTTTTTTTTGTTTTTTGTTTTTTTTTTGAACATCAAGTTTTATTAGAAAATAAAAACAATGGGAAGGAGCCCAAGCAAACGCCAACGACCTACAAGCAAAACATTCATTCATTCCGCAAAACAAAAAGCAACAACAGCTCCAAAACAGACTCAAAAAACACCCCAAAGCAGAGCAAGCCAGCAAGACTCCCGAACAAAGCTTCACCAAAATTCAATAGTTGTCCGTACATTTATAGTGCTATGGACTATATATCATCATACCTGTTGAATAAATTTCTCAAAATCCAACAATAAGATGAAATGATACATGCATCAATGAAACAAAACCATCGCTTACGCCAATACGAGTTCAACCAAAGAATCAATACGGATGCCATTATTGTTGTCACATAGGCTGCAAAAAGGCTCCAGTAGAACGACACCATGTCAATAGCAGATTCATCTTCTTGTTCTTCTTCTCTAGCACCGGACGGTGTTGCTGGTGGTGTTGTTGGCTCATTGCCGCCACAACTCCTCTTGATTTGTGGACCACAAAGGCTAGGATTACCTCCATAACTGCTCTCAACAAAGGTTCCAAATTGCCCTTTGTCAGGGACTAGACCCGACAGGTTGTTTATGGATACATTGAAGGTGCTTAAGGTAGATAGTTGAGTCAATTGAGGTGGAATTCGACCGCTTAACTTGTTGTGGGAAAGATCTAGACTCTCTATGTTGCTGAGATTTGAGAAGCTCTCTGGTATAGATCCTGATAAGAAATTGCGTGACAAATTCATTGCAATGATTTTCTGAAGATTCCCAATATCCGTGGGAATGTCACCTGTTAATTCATTGCTTGACAAATCTATCCCTAACATATAGCCAAGAATGCGACCCTTGTATGATTCATATCTATTCTTTGATACAAAACCTATTTCTGTTTCTTCACTAGGCCGTAAAAAAGAGTCTACTTGCTTGAATGCAAGAGTAGTATAGTTGTTGGAAGCAGCAGAGTAGCCGTTGTCTGGTATACTCCAACCCAATCCAGGTCGAATTCTATCCGTAGCGTTACTTTGTTCTACCCAGGTTAAGATATTAGTAAAGCATGAAGGTATTGTGCCATTAAGTCTATTACGTGAAAGATCCAAAATGCTCAGATATTTAAATTGGCACAACTCATGAGGAATAATCCCCTCCAGATGATTCCCTCCTAGAAGAAGAAAGCCTAGGTTTGGAACCTTATCAATCTGAATCGGAATACTTCCAGAGAGTTCATTATCTCTCAAATCAAGTATCAATAGGTTAGTGGTTCTGAGAAATGCATTTGGGATTGATCCGTTGAGAGCATTCTTTTGCATGCACAGTTTCTCCACTGATGTGGAAAGATTAAAGGATGACGCCATTGATCCAGACAACTTATTTTCTGAAATGTCTAAAATCCAAAGATCTCCCAGATTGCTCAGCTGAACAGGAACACCATCTTCTAAAAGATTATTTGACAATACAATGTAACTAAGGTATGAGAAATTACCAATCCAATCAGGAATTTGACCGGAGAAACTATTGCTTGACAAATCTAATACGTACAATAATTTGGCCTTCCTCAGTCCATCTTGAATCTTTCCACTGAACTGATTATTGTCCAAATTTAACCACATTAACTGAGTCATGTTCATAAACCGTGGAAAAATTTCTCCATGAAATTTGTTATTTGACAGTTTCAACAACTCTAATGAGGAGCAACCAGAGACAAATGCTTTTGGTAACTCTCCTGAGAAATTGTTGCTAGACAAATCCAATTTATTGAGGCTTTTCATCTCTCCCATGGAAGAAGGAATATAACCTTCAAAACTATTTTTTGACAAGTCTAGAGTCACCAATCTCGGAAGGATCACAGCGATATTCATCGGAAGATGGCCGTTCAGATTGTTGTTAGAAATTTTTAGGTCAAGCAGATCATGTGTGGAGTTGGGTAGTTGGAGAATTCCTGACAATGAGTTGTTCGTCAAATACATACCTTGTAGTCTTGTGTTGTTTTGTAAAATCCAAGCAGGGAACATTCCAACCAACTTATTATGAGAGAGGTCAATGAACTCTAAGCTGTGTTGGTACATGAGAAAGCTAGGAATGCCATGTAAGTTGCATTTGCTCAAGTAGAGGAACTTCAATTGATTTGGTGGCAGGAGGAAATTTTCAGTTTCTAGGACTTTTAACGTACTATTTTTTGTTGAAAGTTCGAATATCTCAAGCTTTGAGAGGTTGACTAGAGAACTGAATGAGAACAGACCTTCAAAATTGTTGTCCTGAAGAGACAAATATTCAACTGACTGCATGAGGTTAATGGAAGGTATATTCCCTGTTAATTGATTGGATGAAAGATCAAGGGCTCGGAGAATTGTCAAGTTGTTGACACATGGAGGTAGATGACCTTCAAAATTATTCTCACTGAGATCCAACTCAATAAGATTCTTGAAGTTGCATATTCCTGAGATTAAAAAAAAATGATGGAATTAAAATAAAAGTGCAAAAAGTTCAGAATACATAGATGCATCCGATAAAAGATTAATACAACTATTTGGCATAACTAGGTTTGGTGTAATTTGAAGTCATTGGTTTTTATTTATAAAGTATTCACAAAATTGTTAGAATGAAAGCAGCTACATCACTGGAAATCTGGTAAAAAACACAGAGTTAATTTCCAAACAAATTTACAGTTAAAAGCGAGCCAGCTAGTTTTGGAAATAAGAAATTTAGTTGAAGGTTCTTCAACTCCAATATTCCAAAAAATTCAATACTACTTATAGGACAGAATTTTGGAAAGCTTTCAAAAACACTTGTCTCATAATTAATCATGATATTAATTACCTAACTCTTGTAGAGAGCCAATCATTCCATTATATCTTAGATCCAAGAATTCTAAGTTTCTCAAATTCGCATGCTGTAGAGAGCCACTTATTTTATTAAAACTTAGATCCAAGGATTTCAAGTTTCTCAAATTCGCCTGTTGTAGAGAGCCACTTATCATATTAGAACTTAGATCCAAGAATTCCAAGTTTCTCAAATTCGCTAATCCTGCAGATGTAGAAAACATAACAGTGTATGTTTTGAGACTCAAGAACAAGAAAAAGAGAAGCTAATGAACGGACGGCTGCTATAGTTGCATATATTGTATATTATATTCAAAATTCAATGAAAGTATATCAGTGTTTCAGATATCAATAAGTAGAAAACAACTGTTTAAATATTACCTAACTCTTGCAGGGAGACATTTATTGACGAACTTGTCAAATCCAAGTATTCCAAGTTTCTCAAATTCCCTAATCCTCCACCTAGAAAAAAATAATAATAAATTTTGAAAAATAGACAATAAATAATTAATCAAGATAAGATTTTGTGGAAATTAACATACTTTGTGTAGGGTCGAAATCTTGAAGATTATTCCAATTAAGGATCAAAGTTGTCAACGAAGTTATTGTAGTAAGATAGGATAAAATACCCCCATTGAAGTTATTATAACCGAGATTTAAGATCTTTAGTTGTTTCAAATGATGAGCTGCAATATCTTTATTCAAAATAATAATCATTAATTCATTCATTAGAAAGGACATACTGACATAAATCAAATCAAAATGAAAAAGTAAAGTTAGCATGTCTGTTAACACTACTTTGTGTAAATCTTGGATGGATCATTCATCTGCTTCATGTATATATATATATATTCAAATTTCAATTCATAATATCAGTGAAATGCATGTAATTAACATTTGATATTACTTGAGTGAAGGATGGAGATAATATACCTCTACTGTCGACCCAACCTTTAAAAGAATTGTAAGATAAGTCAAGGATTTGAAGTTGTTCAAGAGGTTGGAACAAGGAAAAGTTGAGAATTGTAGTACTCTTATATAAGAGACCAGAGAGTGAGAGATTCATCACTCGGCCTGTGGTGGTGCTGCACTCAACTCGATACCAATCGCAACAGTCGGAAACTCTATCATCAACCCATGACTCAACTGTATAATTGCGCTCATCATAATAGAATGTTGCGTTTATGATGAAAGGCTTGATTGCCAAGAGAGCAATCCTCTCTTTTTCCAAGCAACCTTTGTTTCCATGCATTTGAAGAGCTAAAGCTACCACAATCAACATACACAGCTTTGTGAACAGCCTCTCCATATTGGAAGACAGCTTAGTTAATCTGCAGCTGAAACTACTCTGCTGATCTATTTAAACAAGTATACTTTATATATATATATATATATACCGGGTTCTCCTTTAGTGCACCGCTGCACCCATTTTAATCAAGACTTTTTTGTGGATCACATTCAGGATAGAGCCTTGACATTTCTTGACCTACAAAGAAAATTAAAACACCAGCATGGCCCCTGATATCTCGTGATTAGATTTGAAGAGTTTGTTGAATTTTTAAAATCAACGTTTGATAGTGCCATGTAGCCGTGTAGCCGTGTAGCCGTGTAGGTCAAATATTGGTCTACCATGTGTGTCATGTTGGAAATGTGACAAAACATCTTTCTTTTTCTTTCTTTTTTTGACAGTGAATTTTGTAGTGCACTGTTTTAATCTTCCAACAAATCTTTCAAACATTTGGTGGTGCAGGTCCATTGAAGTCTCTGTGAAAATGTGATAAAGTCTTCAAAGTAAACTGAAACACATGGACCCACTTAATTTGTATTCTCTCATAGGCCCACTTTGCTTGGAACTTCCCGATTACCCAAGCCATGGCTTTTCTATTCATTATATTATTTAATTGTAATTCTTATTTTGTTGGTTACTTGAAACTCTACATCAACCGATGACTCTCTCATAGGCTCATCAACTCCATAAATGAGTGCAGTTCGTTTATGATGAATGGCTTGATTGCCAAGAGAGCAAGCCTCTCTTTTTCCAAGCAACCTTTGTTTCCACAATCAACATACACAGTTTAGTGGAACAACCTTATCCATATTGGAAGACAACTTAGTTAATCTACAGCTGAAACTACTCTGCTGATCTACTATATATACCGAGGTCCCCTTCACTGCACGCTGCACCACAATGGTCAATATCATTCGGATTAAAACACCACCATGGCCCTGACAGCTGACACCGCGTGGTTAGATTTGAAGAGTTCGTTGAATCTTTAAAATCAACTTTTGTGTAGATCCAATATTGGTGTACCGCGTATCTCATGGCAGGAATGTGACATCTTTCCGACATTTGGTAGTGCAGGTCCATTGAAGTCTGAAGTCTCCGCGAATATATGATAAAGTCTTCAAAGCAAATTGAAACTCCCGGACCCAATTAATTTGTTTTCTCTCACTGGCCCGCTTTGCTTTTTGAGCGGGCTTGGAACTTCCCGAATCCCGATTACCCAAGTCATAGATTTTTTTTTTTTCCTTTTTCTGTTTTTCTTTTTTGAAACCGAGCTATGACTTTTCTATTCATTGTAATTCTCATTATTTAATTGTTTAATTGTAATTCTTATTTTGTTGGTTACTGGCGTTTGATATACCCAGAAATATAGTATTTTTAAGGACTTAATTATATATTTAAGGATTATTTTGACAGTTTAAAAGGTTGCATCCACTCGTTAGTTCGTTGACATACCTCCTTCCACATATTTTACAAATAGCATTTCACATCGGCATGTGTGCATAAAAAATAATTCACTTTTGTTTGGTTGTAATCATTGTAGGGTTCGCGTTTTTCATTTTCTAACAGGTGAAAACATGAAGCATCAAATAACGTTTGGTGGGGTCGGCTAGTATGCAGTTATTTAAAAAATCATGCATCATACAGTGATGAATAGAGTAGTATTTAGTTTGTTGGATCATTTAAAAATGAATCTAAGGGCTTGTATTAATGGGATCAAAATTTTTTATCACTATTTGGTCCGAGTTTTGTAAAAAAGTCACCATATTAATAACTCACGTTTAAAATGCACCTATTTAGGTGACCAGATAAAAATACCATTTTTTTGTCAGTTTCTGTCGTTTTCAAACCTAGAGAGACAAACTAGAGAGAGTAAACAGTAGAGAGAGAAAGCATCGGCTGCAAAAACATACGTTTGGAAATCTTACGGCGAACTCACCGGCAGTGGCGCTACAGTCCTGAAGTTGATGAGATTCTGCAATTGATAGTGGTAAGTTTATGTTTTGATGTCGTTTTTGTTCTTGATAAGTTTATGTGTTTGTTTGATGTTGGGTGTTGTTTAGACTTGTAGATTAGGTTGGCGCTACAGAAGTTGACGAGATTCTGTAATTGATAGTGGTAAGTTTATGTTTTGATGTCGTTTTTGTTCTTGATAAGTTTATGTGTTTGTTTGATGTTGGGTGTTGTTTAGACTTGTAGATTAGGTTAGATTTGTCGATTTGAGTATGGTTCTAGGTTAGGTTAGGGTTTTAATTTCTAAAAATTTTGTGTAGAAGATGATGGAGATCTGAGTTTCTAAGTCTTTTAACACTGTTTTCGAGCCTTTTAAATTGTAATACGAGCTTTTTTATGAATATTAATAGATTTATCAAATTTGAATCTCCAAGTCTTTTAACACTGTGTCCGAGCCTTTTAACACTGTGTCCGAGCCTATTAAATTGTAATATGAGCTTTTTTATGAATATTAATAGGTTTATCATATTTGAATCTTCGAGCCTTTTAACATTGTGTCCAAGCCTATTAAATTGTAATCCGAGCTTTTTTATGAATATTAATAAATTTGTCAGATTTGAATCTCTGAGCCTTTAATACTGTGTCCAAGCCTTTTTCGAGCCTTTTACATTGTAATTCGAGCTTTTTTATGAATATTAATACATTTGTTAGATTTGAATCTCCGAGCCTTTTAACATTGTATCCAAGCTTTTTGCAACACTGTCTGAGCCTTTTCGATTGTAATTCGAGTTTTTTTTATGAATATTAATATATTTGTCAAATTAGAATCTCCGAGCCTTTTAACACCGCGTCCGAGCCTTTTGCAACAATGTCCGAGCCTTTTTAATTGTAATCCGAGCTTTTTTATGAATATTAATAGGTTTGTTAAATTTGAATCTCCGAGCCTTTTAGTGAACTTATATGTTTTTTTTTTTTTTTTTTTTTTTTTGTGAATATGCAGATGAGGAATCAGCTGAAGGATTTTCTTAAAACTCCAATAGGAGAATGGTACAAGGGAAAAATAACTTGACATGACCATTTTGATGACCTTCAAGATATCGATAATGCACTTAAAAGGGTACCTGAACATCTTGCGGTCAAAGAACGAAGTCGGTATACCCAGTCTTGTTTTGGACATTTCCTTTGGATGCATTGTGAGATGAAGTTTCGGCTATCATTGTCCATCGACTGCTTATGCGCGAGTTGCATCACGATGGGCCAGAAGATGAGATAATATTTTTGTTAGGTTGTCATTCGGTCTGGTTCTTAAAGGTTGAGTTTTGTCTGATCACCGGTTTAAAGTTCGGAGTCATTCCCAACACGGCGAGGTATGATATGGTAAAGAATGGCATACACCAGTGATACTTTTATGCTCGAGATGAGGTTGACTATGAAGAGCTGAAATCGGTTCTACGGATTGGTGTTTTTGAGCAGCAGCACGATATGGTTAAGCTGTGCTTATTGTATATGCTCAATTGGATATTAATGGGGTTAGACGAGAGAGAGAAAATTCCAGTATGGCAGTTGCGCCTAGTCAACGACTTGGACGCTTTTGATGTGTACCTGTGGGGTGCACACTTGTATAGACAGTCTATTTTTGGTTTCAAGCATGCGATGGACTGTCGACGGGACATGTTTGAAAAACGACAACAAGCAAAGGGCGTTGACGTACACACCGTGGAGACATACAACATATACTGTCTACCTCACGCACTGTTGGTGAGAATTTAGAATTTCATGAGCATACTAAATCATGTGTGTGAATGTGTTATTACCAAATGAGCACAACTATGCAGGGACACATATAAATGCAATGTATATGTGTGCGGTTTGCTCTACGATGCAGGGACACACATGTATGGATTGTGTGTGTGTGCGCTTATGCCTTATAAGAGGAAGAAATAACTTGATACCTTAGCATTCAAGTAAGCGTTTTTCCTCTTGAAGACGATATTTGCATGAGAAGTTGCTTTTCTCCTTTAAAGCTCCTTTCCACCAAGAAACACCTAAGCAACTAAGCAACTAACCATTACAAATAAAGAGAGTTTTGCAATGGAATCAAGCCAATACAAATCTAAAACCTTACAATCTCCCCATTTGGCTGTTCCATGGCAAAACCTCATCCTCACCATACAATTTCAATTCACTCTAATAAACTCTTAGTTGATTGCATTATCTCTTCCTCACATTACAAAGAGATCCCTATACTAAAATGTCTTCAAGTCTTCATAAGTCTTTAAGACTTCATAAGTTTTCAAGAATCCCTCTTTGATCATCAAGGTACCTATGAGAAAAATAGCTAACCAAATAATAGATCTTCTTCGGAAGAAGAATGGTGAGATATGTTACCAAAAACAAAACAAAACAATAACATCCCTTATCTCAAACAAAAATGCCTTATATCTCAGACAAATGTTTACTTTTAAGCTCTCCCTAAGATCCTTAACATTATCAAGCAAGCATTCTTTTCTCTCCCTAAAGATAAGAATTCTCCCACTTAAGACAAGGTCTCAATTAAGCATAAAGATGTACATATCCCACACATATGGAACATTTCTCCACATATGGTGAGGTATATATTTCTCCCCCTTTTTGTCAAGGAATAGACAAATGAGACATGAGATAAAGTATGAGATATTAAGCAAACAAATCATATAGAAAGCGAAGTTGAATAAACTAAGTTCCCCCTTAACATATGCTCCACATATGATCACCAAGTAGACTTGTTCACAAGGGAACCAAACAATCACACATTCAAGTAATAAGAGAAAATATTTCATCACTTTTCAAAGTACAAGAGAGAATCATAGATTTTCATTAATCTCTCAAAAATATTCTCACATTGCTAACGAATCAAGCATTATAAGCAAAATGTGTGTGTGTGAATGCTTCTAGCATATATACAAAGAGTAATTGTGATTTCAACATGCAAACTATATCAACACCTATCCATTTAAAGCATTTCAAATCTTGGTCAAACTGATATTCATCCGGGTTTTTGTTTTAAAGAGAATAGATTTCAAAATGTGAGTGTTTGTATGCATGTGGCTCGTTTACTCATTTCTATTTAACAACCCGAGCATTTCATAATTCTCAACTATACTCCAATAAACCTTTTATTTTTCATTTCTTTTAGGCTTAGAATCAAAGATTTTTTTTTTCAACACTTCTTTGATTTTACTAACATAAACAAATACTCCTCATGACGACTTTCACTCATCACAATGATGTAGCCCTTTCCTACATTGGGCAGTTACACAATCAAGGTGTGTAGCCTTTTTCATGAGGGTGCTCGTTGGATTATATGTAATTGCCGAAGCAAAATGGATACATACCTTAGGTCATCTATCATGTACTAAGCTAAATGCTTCTAGATGCATCCATAATCTACATATTTTCAAACTCAGTTACTTAAAACTAAAACATATAGGAGGAGCATTAGTGTACTTTTCAAAACTAAGATTTTCAAGCTCAAGTGCATGATCTAAAAATAATAAAAGTTATTTGTTTAAGATCATTACTTTTCAATTGAGTAGCTCTTAAAGCAATTGATATTCAAATAAAGTTTTGCTCATCAAGCCATTCAACTATCACACAGACACAAATCAACACAAATCAACACAAATCATGTCAATGGACATTCTAAGAGATTTGAATCTCTCTTTGTCCAAAGGCTTGGTGAACAAGTCCACAAGTTGATTCTTTGTAGGCATATGATCTAGATTAACTATAGAATGTTCAACTAGATCTCTAATGAAATGATGTCTGATGTCTAATGTCTATGTGCTTTGTGCGTGAGTGTTGAACTGGATTTTTAGAGATGTTAATGGCACTTAAGTTGTCACGTTAAAGTGTCATTTTTCCTTGTTCTATCTCATAATCCTTAAGGATTTGCTTCATCCAAAGTAATTGTGTGCATGCATTTCCTGTCGCAATGTACTCGGCTTCGGAAGAAGAAAGAGAAACGGAATTTTGTTTCTTACTAGACCAAGAAACCAAGTTATTCCCAATATAAAAACAACCATCCAATGTGCTTTTATGGTCATCTATGTTTCCTGCCTAATCGACATCATAATAACCTACTAGGATATCATTGGTATCGAATGAATAGAATAGACCAAGACTATGAGTTCCTTTGATGTACCTAATGATCCTCTTGACGGCTTTTAAGTGAGATTCCTTAGGATTGACTTGGAATCTAGAAAACAAGTCTACACTAAAGCAAATGTCTGGTCTACTAGCTATTAGGTAAAATAGACTACCTATCATGTTTCTATAAAGGCTTTAGTCAACACTCTTCCCCTTTTCATCTTTATCAAGTTTAAGAGTAGTACTCATGGGAGTTTTAAATTCTTTTCCACTTTCTAGGCCAAACCTTTTAACTAGGTTTCTAGCATACTTAGATTGATTCAATATAATTCTCAAGCTAGTTTGCTTCGCTTGCATTCCTAGAAAGTAATTTAACTCACCCACCATACTCATTTCAAATTCACTTGACATCACACTTATAAATTCATCAACCTTGGTTTTATTGGTAGACCCAAAAACAATGTCATCAACATATATTTGTGCAACAAAAATATCATGATTATGATGTTTGATAAACAAAGTTCTATCAATGCCACCTCTCCTACAATTGTTGTCAATAAGGTATTGAGTATACCAAGCTCTTGGAGCTTGCTTAAAGCCATAAAGGATCTTTTTCAATTTAAACACATGATTAGGAGAGTGTGGTTCTATAAAACCCTTAGGTTGTTTAACATACACTTCTTCTTGAAGGTATCCATTGAGGAAATCACTTTTGACATCCATTTGAAATAATTTGAACTTTTTAATACAAGCAATGGATAACAAAAGTCTAATGGACTCGAGACGTGTAATCGGTGCAAATATATCATCAAAGTCTACACCCTCAACTTGAGAGTAACATTGAGCCACTAGCCTAGCCTTATTCCTCAAAATCTTGCCACTTTCATCAGTCTTATTCCTAAACACCCACTTAGTGCTGATCACATTAATGTCTTTTGGCCTAGGAACTAAGGACTACACTGCATTCCTCTCAAATTGATTAAGTTCATCTTGTATAACCCTAACCCAATATTCATCAACAATTGCCTCATTAATATTTTTGGGTTCAATTTGAGAAGTGTAGCAAGTAAATAAAATTTGGTTAGCCAGTTGGTTCCTAGTTCTATCCCCTTCATTCAAATCACCTATGATGTATTTTTGATAGTGAGAGTTTCTAAGTCTAGAGTGAGAACGTTCAAAAACTTGGTCATTTTGTTGATTATCATTTAAAGTATTTTCAACCTCTTGACTTCTTACTGCAAAATCACTATCATTTTCATTGTTATGACTAGACTCATTATGTGAATCCTCATTAGACTCACTGCTAGCCATATCAATAGGTGCATTAGTGTCATTAAAAAGATTTTCTGTAGGTTCATTAACACTTTCACTAAAACATAAATCAAGCATGCTAAGATCATCTATCTTCACATTGATAGACTCCATAATAGTCTTTGTAGTTAAGTTAAAAACTCTATATGCATGACTATTAATAGCATACCCAAGAAAGAGACCAATATCACTTTTAGCATTAACTTTCCTAAGTGATCTCTATCATTTAAAATGAAACATTTACTCCCAAAAGTGTGGAAGTAGCTTACATTGGGCTTCTTACCCTTCTAAAGCTCATATGATGTTTGTTTTGTGCCAAGCCTTCTAAATACTCTATTAGACACAGAACAAGCACTATTGACCGCTTCGGCCCAAAGGTTCCTAAGGACTTTCTTGCTATGAAGCATGACCCTAGCCATCTCTTGCAAGACATGGTTTTTCCTCTCAACAACACCATTTTTTTTTTTGAGGAGTTATAGGTGCCGAGAACTCATGAGATATCCCTAAGTCATCACAAAACTCACTAAATCTGGCATTTTCAAATTCCGTCCCATGATCACTCTTATGAGACATATTTTCTTAATACCAAGACCTTTCTCATTTTGAACTTGATTGCAAAACTTCTTAAAGTAATCAAAAGCCTCGGTCTTGTTCCTAAAAAATAAACCCAAGTAAACCTTGAGAAATCATCAATGTATATAAAAATGTACTTTTTGCCTTTCTCTCGGTTTGAATTGGCCCCATTAGGTCCATGTGCACTAGTTCTAAAGGCATATTGGTAGCTATGGAAGTGATCTTCTTGTGAGACACTTTGGTTTGTTTACCTAATTGGCAAGGTTCATAAACACTTTCTAAATTCCTACCAAGACTAGGTAGACCTTTAACAATGCTAAGTGTTTCAAGCTTCTTTAAGTCCCTAAAGTTCATGTGGCCAAAATGTTGATGCCACAAATCAATCTTGTTGCACTCATGTGCCATGTTGCAAGTTAGAGGATTTATCTCAAGACAATAGCAATTATTTATAGACCTTTTGACTCTTAGGACAACCTTGTCCCTTTTATCAATTATAGTGCACATGTCTTTGTTAAAGCTAACTTCCTTAAAGATTTCACACAAGTGAGTGATGCTTATTAAGTTAGCTTATAACCCATCAACATACAAAGTACTGCGAAGTTTAGGCAATCCCAGGATACATATTATTCCCTTGCCTAGAACTTGCTTTTTGGTGCCATCACCAAAAGTGACTCATCATCCATCCTTTAAAACAAGATTCTTAAAGAGCTCTTTGTTCCCGGTCATGTTCCTAGAACAACCGCTATCTAGGTACCAAGAGTAGGAGGAGTTGGCTCTAAGAGCATATTGTGCAACTAGACATTTAGGTGTGTCTTTTCTAACCCACACATTCTTCACAATACATCTCTTACTCTTACCACTATCATGTTTTAACTCAATGTTTGACTTTTTAACATACACCTTGACCTTACATTCACATTTTCAAATACATCAAACAAAGCATTATCAATTTTCTTTTGCTTAGTAGAGTGAGGCACAACACAAGATTTAGCAAGCAAGGCATCATCAACTTTTTTCTCAACATGCTTTTCCAAGGTCTTCCTAGTTCTAGTTCTAAATCCATACATGGATGATTGCCTAGGACCATTCAAAGACATATAATGTAAAGCATTATCAAATTCTCATTTCTGAATGTATTCAAAGCACCTAGGTCGAACATGTCCTACCATATTACAATGATGACAAATAGGTATGAATTTGAGAAATTTACCATTCGTATTTACTTCCAAAGTAATTGGTCTTCTCACAATTTTACCTATTTGAAGTGCAACCCTTAATGCTTCACCTCTTGCATTTGAGATTGATGTTTTTTGACTTTGATCTTGTTGAGATCTTCCATTCGAGTTCCTTGTTGATGTGAAGGCACCTCCGGTAGCTTTCATAGCTTTACCTTGACAGAGAGTACCTACATTTGTTTCACCACTTGCTTTGACAAAAGTAGATTTGTTAGTAGAAGGAGTAGTCTTATCATTAACATAACCTAAACCTCTTTTGTCACTAAGATGCTTTCTACTCTTAATGAGAGTTTATATTGTGTTAGAACTAGATGATGTCTTGTTGATCATCCTACTTGTCTCATCAAGTTATCACTAAGCAACCTATTATTAATGGCATATTTATCTAAGATATCATCGTTTTTCCTAATATCTTCACGAGATTTACTAAGCCATTGTTCATATTTTTTCTCTTGATTTTAGTGCTCACTAAGTTTGGCTTTAAGCACATTCTCAAGCCTCCTAGCACAATCAAGAGAACTATCCATTTACTCTATTTCTTGCTTCAAGATGCTAAGTCTATCATTACTATCTTTTAAGTTTATTTCTAGACTTAGAATCTTGTCTTTAAGTTCATTGAATTCTTTTGAGCCTAGACCATGATTCTTTAGTTTCTTATTTAGGGGCACATTGACATTAGATAAGTGTTCATTTTTAAGAACAAGATCATTGATCTTTTTCTCATCTAAGTCAATAGGTTCAACAAAAGAAGCCACATAGGAACACACTTTCTTAATCATGACTCTATCACAAACAAAACACACACACTATAAAGAAATGATCTATCTAATTGCTTTTAGACACCGGCTCTGATACCAAATGAAATTCCCTTAAACAATATAGTGTAATATATACCTAGAGGTGATAGGTATATGCCTAAATTCTTCCAAACTTCTTTTTGTGAAACAATGATATACACACTTGGTGTGTCTAACAAATGGATTGCTTGTTAACACAATTTAGAATGCAATTCACAAGTGATACAATCAATACAAGATATGGAAGATAATGAAATGTAAAAACAAAACTTGACACAATTGTTTTTACGTGGTAAAACCTCCTAAGAGGAAACATCCATATGTTGATACCATAACCACAGACAAGGAAATTTACTATGTCAAAAAAGAGATACACACTTAAGGAAATCAACACATGATGTACTTCTCAAGTTATCAACTCCTAGTCTACCAAAGGACCAAGTGAAAACACCTTGCCACAAGCTTTCTAACCGAGACAAATCACTTGCCTCTAGAAAGCCACTCCCTAACCGAGACTATCCTCAAGTCTCCAGGAAGATTTCCTTGCTCGGTCTTACTTAAAGCCTAGCTTCTTGCCAAGTCTTCCTTGCTTAGTTATTTTGAGCCCCTTGCTCTTAACTAAGACTTTCTTGCTTGGATTTACCTAGAGCCTCACACTACTTACCAAGACTTCATGATCGGACTTACAAAGAGCCTCACACCCTTTTCCAAGACTTTCCTTTCTCTATGTTGAAGAATCACTCAACAACAAGAGACTTCACACCTTTTACAAGGCAAATGATCTAAGTGATGCAAATGATGCAAACACAATCAAATAGAGAAAGTTGATCACACAAACTCTATGAATGTGCATGTGATAACAAGAATATACTTTCAACACTCAATCACAAAGTTATCTAGAAATCAAAGCATATAAATCAATAAGAACTAGATTAGAATAATCAATATTGCAATCAAAAATCCTAGTTCTTAGATCATGAAACAAAACCTAGAAAATAGCAATCAATCTCATCATACACAATGTTTCTAGAATCAATTTCATGTGAATCAAGTTTAGCTTTCAAATATATTCAATCAAAATCACACAAAGCTATAACTAAAAAATCATTTAAACAAGTCTAAGATAGGAATCAAAATCATTCTAAACAATTTTCATCAATCAAGTAATAAGAACAATCAAATTGATCATTACCAATAGAAAAGATGGAACTCGAACTGAAATCAGATGATCGCGAGAAATCTGGACATCTTTTCAACTTGAAAATGCTTGGGACTTGTTCCTCTCTTCAAGAACAACAATTTTGGATTTTAGATCACTCAATTTGGAGTTGAGATAAGAGGGATATGACTAAAACAAAAATGAAAAAAGTTATATGGAGGTTTGCACGAAATTTGAAATATACAGAGAGGGAAATCAAAAGGAGAAAGAAGAGGGGCAAAAGGGTCTTTCAGCTACCACCACCCTTGATACTCGTGGAGACGTGTGGCCACCACAAGAAGGCCGAGAGGCCTTCTTCCCGTGGTGGCCACGCCCCTCCATGGGAAGGAAAGGTGGTGGCCTTTGCCACTTCTCCTCTCATTCGCTTCCTGTCGCGCACCTCACGCGTTCTTCGACTGTTCTTCGGCCTCCGAACTCCAAATTTGAATCGGCTTTCGGATTATGAACCATACCTCAATGACACACGAGGAAGACTATGAAACTTTGACAATTGGATATGAAATCGACTCGATACAGGATGACGAAGACAATGCATTGTAAGAGAATGTAAAGTAGCGTAACTTCCTCGTTTGAACTCGAAATCAAATGAGTGAGTAACCGAAACGACCGAAACTCAAAAAGCAATCATATGAGATCATATTTAAGTTCAAGACAACAAAACCCAAACAAATAAACACAAGATCACACAAGTATGCAATTTCCTAGACATGATCCTAATACATGCATTTCTACAATGTATGTCAATATGAGATCAATACATGAGCATACTAAATCATATGTGTGAATGTGTTATTACCAAATGAGCTCAACGATGCAGGGACACATATAAATACAATGTATGTGTGTGTGGTTTGCTCTATGATGCAGAGACACACATGTATGAAATGTGTGTGTGTGCGCATACGCCTTTCAAGAGGAAGAAGTAACTTGATACCTTAGCATCCAAGTAAGCGTTTTTCCTCTTGAAGACGATATTTGCATGAGAAGTTGCTTTTCTCCTTTGAAGCTCCTTTCCACCAAGAAACACCTAAGTAACTAACCATTACAAATAAAAAGAGTTTTGTAATGGAATCAAGCCAATACAAATCTAAAACCTTACAATCACACAAGTATGTAGTTTCCTAGAGATAGTCCTAGTACATGCAATTCTACAATGTTTATCAATATGAGATCAATGCATGAGCATACTAAAACATGTTTGTGAAAGTGTTATTACCAAATGGGCACAACAATGCAAGGACACATATGAATGCAATGTATGTGTGTGCGGTTAGCGCAACGATGCAGGGACACAAATGTATGAATTGTATATGTGTGCGCTTAAAAAGTATCTTAATACCTTAGCATCTAAGTAAGTGTTTTTCCTCTTGAAGACGATATTTGCATGAAAAGTTGTTTTTCTCCTTTGAAGCTCCTTTCAACCAAGAAACACCCAAGCAACTAACCATTACAAATAAAGAGAGTTTTGCAATTGAATCAAGCCAATACAAATCTAAAACCTTACACTAACACATATCCAAGAGAAGAATGGGACATTCTCAAATGGCCAAACATCGTGTAAAGATATGCACACTATTGTGCAAGCGTGGACACTTCCGATAACACAAATGGAAACGAATTACACTACAAAAAACCACACTTATAACTAACAACAAGTGCACGAGTGAAATAAGACATAAATGCACACAATCATGGAAACCCAAATGAAAGTGATATGGGAATGCATATAAATGTGTGTGTGTGTGTGTGTGCACCTAATCTCTTCAAGAATCAAGTCAAGTGATATACCTTTTGCTCTTAAAGTCACGGAGATGCTTGGAAGCTTGCCATTGTGATCCTAAACTACCCATTACAAAATTATCCCTAATGTGATTTGTCATGAAATAAGTCAATCACAAAATAGAGGTTCTTACAATCTCCCCATTTGGCTATTTCATGACAAAATACCACTCACAAAAATAATCCTCACAAAACAAAAATTAAGCTATTGTCTATGAGATCAATTCTACATTACAAATTAGATACTTAGAATCTAAATCTTCAATTTCTTCAATCTCCTTGTAGAATATCATAACTGCAACACAATAGCAAAGAAAGCACTTTCCAAGAACAAGTGCACATGAGGTAAACAAACATAAAAAACATTTGCACTCAAATAATCAATAAATCAATACAAAGTAATGCATGTGTAATGCTCCCTCTAAAAGGTTACTCTCTCCCAAGATAGCTAATCTCCCCAAAAATGCCCACGGCTTAACAAAACAACAATGCTTCCCTTATATCCATACTGCTCCCCTTTTTTGTCATGATATTGGCAAAAGAGTTCCCCTATCGGGTTGCTTTAGCAAAGAGAGCTATTTGGAAGATCACATCGCATAATCATATACACCAAATTTATGCCACAAAAGTGATTGAGAGAGATTCAAGGAGATTTTCTTCATAACAGTGTTTGTGCATGTGTAAAAGTTGCTCAGCATCTAATACAAAACAATATTAGGCTCATGCATAAAAATTAATCGAAGCAACACTCAACATGATTTCAAAATGAAGTCAAACCAATTAAAACCTTGTTGTTATGACAAGAAGATATATATCCAAGCATTTGTGTGCAAGTGTACTAATCACTCAAAAGTATATCATCTTTTCTTCATTGCAAGACACATCATCAATCAACAATTTTAAGGTCTTATTTAGGCAATGTATAAACAAACCTACAATGTGTATAATATTAATCTAGAGGGGGGAAGGGGGGGTGAATAGATTATTTCTGATTTTACCCAAATTTTCGTTAATAGTCAATGTTCCGAAAATACCTCTAACTAGTCACAATAATATCACAAGTGTAGTATGTGCGGAATTTAAATAACACGTGATATTTACGTGGAAACCTTTTAGGGAAAAACCACGGGCTGTTATGTGAGCCACACACGAACCTCAAATCTACTAAATGTGTTAAAGATTACAACCTAATCTAGGAAGTAATCACATACCTACCTAATCCCGGTATAAGTGGATCTAGTCCAATTGCTTGCGATCTAAGCAACCTACTCTCGGAAGCTACACACAAGACTTACTTCCCAATGAAGAGATAAAATGGCCTAAGTGAATATATGATGATATTCAATGAACAAACAAGGCTAGGGAACCTTAGATGCTTATTTAGGATGATGAATATGCAATAAAAAGCAATCCTAAATATCAATAGCTAAATGACATGTCAAATAGCTTAGCAATCAAGATTAAACACAACTTAAAGGCTATCACAATACAACACTCAATCATTTCATCACAGACAATCTCTATCTTGTATCTAGCATGTGTTCTAAAAACATACAAGTGAATAAAGAGAAGACTTGTTAAGAAGGGCACTAAAATTAGATGAAGTTAGTGAGAATCTTACCAAGCAAGATGTGATGATGCAAAACCATGCATGGATGCACTCTATGTGAGCATAGATGATGCAATATGAAGTTTGATGCAAAAAAGAAATGCTTTGAGTGATTAAAGGTGAGTTCTTGAGGATTTTTGGCTCATAAAAAGTGTTTTAAGAGAAAAATAAGCTTTTGGAACTCTTGGAGACGACTTAGAATGAAAGTGGGATATTTATTGGCTCCCAACAAAACTGCAGCGTTTTGGTCGTTCTCGCACTGACGGACAACTGCGGTTGGCGATTGTCGCGGTTGGACAACCGTGGCACGATAGAAAAGTTACTGTCATTAGGGGTGCCGCGGTTCGTCAACCGTGGCACAAAGAAGAGATCTCTGTCGCTAGTATGCCACGGTTAGCCAACCACGGTAGTGATAGGCAAGGCCTTCTCACGCAGTTTCTCACACAATGAGCATGTAACAAGTGCAAGGGTGTGAGTGAAGTGAATGCATCCTAATGCCTAACATGTTATGGCATTTAACTAGCAAGATGCAAACAATTAAACATGTAAGAAGAGCGATTAATGAACCTTAATGCACACAATATAAACACACACAACATACAAGAAAAGACTTATGCATGGGTTGTGGGTGTGTGCAACTATCTCTTCAAGGCAAGTAAGCATTTAGAAATTTACCTTTGAAGTGCTTGAGCTCTTGAGGTCTTGAAAGGGACTTTGATCTTGAATCACAATCACCTAAACTACCCTTACATTCAAACCCCAACATGTGGTTTGTCCACGGAATAAGCCAATCAAATAAATGAGACTTTACACACCACAACATCAATAAAAATTCAACATTTTTGTTTTTCTTATATACCTAGCAAGCATGTATTTCTGTTTTTCATGCCAATGTAACTCTCTTGATGGCTTTCACTTGGTTTCAAATGAGTAGCCTTTTCAAACATTGGGCGGTTGCACGTCATATTGCCAGTAGCCCTTTTTCAAGAGAGAGCTTAAAAATGCATATCAAGGAATCATAAACATGGAGAATAATTCGAGGTCAATCATATGTACTAACAAGTAGAACATTCCTAAAAAAAGATAAGCATGCTCAAGTGTTAATAGAAATCATGCATTAACATACAAAGCAACCGTACAAAGTGTTATCAAAAACATTATTCAAACATTAATCAATGTTATCCACCATGCACACTTAAGCAATCATAAAAGAGAATAAAAGTAAATCAACATTTTGCATATGAAGATTCATGCAATTTTGCTCTCTTTGTTTAAGCCCCCTATATAGGGTCAAAAACCGTACCGTATCAAGGCAAGGGATAAGTCCCACTAGGCATACTAAGTCCATTGGACTCAATAACATATACGGCTATTACATGAGCACAATGGCCATTGGTTCAAGCTTTATAACCCACCTAGGTTCCACTTTTTCTTTTTTCTCTCATGCTCTCAATTTTACACTTCCTAATGTAGTTATAGCAATTTGGTATAATGTGACCAATCATACCACAATAATGACAAGCTGGTACAAAAGAAGAATTCATACTATTGCATTGAGATCTCATCGAGGCATTGCTATGTTGATGAGATTGTCTTTGATGATGCACCAGTTGGTTTCTCCTTGGAACATGAGCCGGATGTTGGTGCCTTTATGGTTGAGCATGTGAACTTGCCTCAAAGGATGGTGGACCTTTGCTGAAACATCCTCAATGGTTTAGGTTGAGCTTGTTTCCTTGGAAGCACTCTTAGAAGACTCACCCAATTCAAGAATTTTCTTGGGGTGTTGAGACCAATTAGGACAAATAGGAGCAATCTCCTTCACAAACTTAGTCTTGTCTAAGAATGGCTTCGTCTCATTATTTACAAACACAAGCACTTGCTTTTCATTTGGCTTCATTTGAATGCCCAACATTTTATAGGTCTTCCCCGAACCCAAAGTCATCATAGCAAGAGTATTTCTTGCCTCCTCAACTTCCATTTTCAACTTGCCTTCATTTTGCTTACTACATCTCACTTCTTCTTAAGGATATCATTTTGGCCCTTAGTTAAAGATTATCATTTTTCAACTTAAGGATATCATTTTCCTTCATCTTCAAACATTTTTGAAGAGAGTCAATAGTCGCTTGATAATTCTTCACATAATCACTAGATTTTCCGGAGCATGAACTATCATGATCGAAGCTTCTACCACTTGTGGATTCGTGGTTTATATCTTCAAAACTTGCTTCTTTCAAGTTCGCTCCACTTTGGTTTTCACTTTCAAAGTCACCCTTCTTGAATTCATCAAGTGAAGTACATTTGGTGGCGGCATGAGATTCTTTGTGGTAGGAAACCGAAAATGCCAAGTAGTTGTTTTCACAATCAATCGAGCTTGTATGACATTCTTCAACTACTTCAAATTCGCTATCACTCCAAGAAGCGATCATAACATCTCCTCCCTTCTTATATTTCAAGTTACCACGTATAGAGGCAATGTGGCCAAACCCACCACACTCAAGGCATTGGTCATCTATCCTTGAGGATTTATACTTACTTGTATCACCCTTCTTGAGTAAGGTTATCTTCATTTCCTCCTTCACTTTGGAGGTCATTTTCTTATTGTGAGATTTCATAAATCTCCTAAATCTCTTAACCATGAGAGTCATTTCTTCATCGGAGTCATTTTTCTGCCTCTCAACTTTGGAGGTCATCAAAGCAATACATGTTCTAAGTGTTTAATCAAGTTAATTACCAATTTTTCTTGATTAGTCAATATTCAATAAAACATCCAATATAAGAAAAATGCAATCAACTAAATCTATGTGCGGAAAACAATAAATTGTACGTTGTTTGATTTACGTGAGAAACCCACGACTGGGAAAAACTCATGAGCTAATATGCTAGCCACACACAGTTCTCAAATCCACTACTTGAATGAAAGTTTGCAACCTAGGTTGACTTCAATCATTCTTGGTCACTAACCCTTCCACTCTACCTAACGGGCCTTTAATAGTGGTTCTAGACCTACTTGATTGTGCACTAAGGTACTTAGTCACAAGGCTTTAGTCACAAAGAAGAGAACACAACCTATGTGAATATCAAATTCATAACTGCTAGGTTAACACATTTAATGCTTGTCAAATCATGCATGAGAATGTCAATCAATCCTAAATAACATATGGCTACATGTCATATAAAACTTAGCTATATAAGATTAAAAACAATCCTAGATACAATAACTATCACAATACAACAACTTAATCAATCAACATAAAAATCTCAATCTTGTATATAAAGTATGATCTAGATGTATACAAGTTATAAATGAGATTTCTTGCTAAGTAAGACACTAAAATGGATAAAGATAATGTTCAACTTACCAAGTCATGTGTATTGAAGAAGACCCATGCAAAGATACATCCTAGATGAATCTAGATGATGCTAGATGATGCTAAATAATGTTTGATGCACATGGAAATGAGTTTGAATGATTAAAGTGAGTTCTTGGATGATTTTCTTTCTTGGAAAAAGTTCTAAGTTAAAAATATGATTTTGAACTCTTAAAAAATGACCTAAGGTGAAAGTAGCATATATATATAAGGTCAAGATGATGCTAAATCGTTTTGATTAATTTTAAAAACTTTTGCCTTGGTCATTGTACAAGTCCCTGTACGTACAGCGCCTGTACATCAACTCACCTGGAAAACGAAGAATAATTTCTTCATGAGCGCTATTCAAGGGGGCGACTTGGGGGCGACTCAACAGTGACTGAAAAATGTTGCTCTCAGGTTTTGGAGAGTCGCTGATCAGGCGCTGTACGTACAACGACTGTATAGCAATTGAAAAAATCAATCAAGTATGGCCCTGTACGTACAACGACTATACAGTGCCTGAGAGCAAATTGCTATGAGACCTCTAATAGGCATGTACATACAGTGAGCTAACAACGGCTGTCCTATTACAAATGCATGCATCCTAGTGCCTATAATGACATGGCAATTATCAAACAATGATACAAGCAATTATAATATGCATGAAGAGATTTTAAGACATGAATGTGCACAACATAAAACACACAAAATACAAGTGGTATTGAAATGCATGAATTGTGTGTGTGTGTGTGTAACTAAGTCTCTTCGATGTAAATAGGCACAAGTGATTTAACTTTAAAGTGCTTATAATCTTGAGGTCTTGAGAGGGCCTTTGAGCTTGATCATCAACAATTAAGCGCCTAAGCTACCCTTACATCATAAGCTCAAATGTGGTTTGTCACCGAAATAAGCCAATCAAAAATGAGGAACTTACAATCTCCCCCTTTGACTATTTCGTGACAAAACCACTACTCACAAATGATCCTCACAAATGATCCTCACAGAATAAGAAACTAAAGGTCAACAATGATTTTCTACATTACAAAGAGATATCTAAAAGCTAGAACTTTAAGTCTTCAATCTCTTGTAGAACAACCAATCCTTCAAAACAGAATGGCCACACTTTCCAAGATAAGTGTATGTGAGGTGATTGAATGAAATCAAAACAAGCATTTACATTAAGGAAAACAAGCAACATTATGCAATGAATATGCAATGCAATGCTCCCCCTCAATAAGCAATCTCCCCAACATGCCAATGCTACATCAACTCCCTTACCACATACTACTCCCTTTTTTTTTTTCATGAGATAGGCAAAAGAGTATCCCTCAACCGGGTCATTTTAGCAAAGAGAGATAGTAGCATATAAGATATTTGCATAGTCATATACAAGAACTATATGCAACTCAATTAATTAAGAGAGAGGCATGGAGATTTATTTTATGAAAATGAGTGAAAATGATGCTTTACATGCAAGACATGTTGCATTCAAGTCCAAAAACGATGGTATTTTGGCAAAGCAAACAACAAAGGTTTCTAATAGAATTCAAACCAATTTCACCATTTGTCATGAATTCAAACAAGGATATAGTTTTTACAAGGAATGCAATTTAATAAGCAACTATATCCAACTTTATAAGCAAAACAAGGCATGAGCAACTTTTGTACCTTATTTGATTTTTCCAGGTGAGATACCCATATGATAGTAGCCATGTTTAAACTAATAAAGAATGAGCGACTTTGGATTTTAAAATCCTTGGAATGGAGACAAGATCCTTTATTCATTTTAGTCTCATACTTTTCTTTTCACACATAATTTTGCATTTAAGAATTTGCAATCAACATTTCATGCTTTTCATTTTAAGCATGTTAAAGAGAATCATCATGTCATGGAGATTAATTATAGGTCATTCAAAGAGTACTACTTCCAACGTACATCTTCTAGTCCAAAAATGCATGTTTGAACATAAATATAACATGGATTACCAACAAAGCAATGGTTCACACTTGTTGAAGAAAATATCATGTAAGCATATGTGCAACTAAGATACTCAAGCAATTCAAAAGAAGCATAAGATTTTTCAAATTTTTGCATGTGACAAGTATGCAATTTTGCTCTCTTTGCTTGAGCTCCCCTTATGAGGTCAATATCCATACCACATCAAGCCACAAGACAAATCCCAGTAGATCTACTAAGTGCTTTAAACCTAGTTGCATCTAAGGGTTTAGTAAATAAGTCCGCTAGTTGATCATTTGTACATGTATGCTCAAGTACAATGCATTTGTTTTTAACTAGTTCTCTTATGAAGTGATGTATAATGTCAATATGTTTTGTCCTAGAATGTTGCACATGATTCTTTGAAATGTTAATGGCACTCATGTTAACAAAAAAAAAAAAAAAATTCTTGCCATTAACAATTTTTGATAGTTAACTCATTTTTTTTTTTTTTTGATAACATGAGTGCCATTAACATGGGTGTATCATAATGCATATTGAAATTTTCAAGACCAAACTTCTTTACTAGGTTTTTTGCATACTTAGCTTGGGTTATGAAAATCCCATAATGCAATTGCTTAATTTGCAAACATAGAAAGTAATTAAGACTCACCAACAAGACTCATCTCAAATTCATGAGACATGACTTCAACAAATTATTGGACTTTGGATTTGTTGGTGGAGCCATATACAATATCATCAACATATATTTGAGCTATAGATATCTCATCATTGTTTTTCTTGATGAATAAGGTCTTGTCAACACTACCCCTCGTGTAGTCATTGTTAACAAGAAATTGAGTGAGGCATTCATACTAAGCTTTTAGTGCTTGTTTCAACCCAATAAAGCCTTCTTGAGGCGATAGACATGGTTAGGTTGGTGTGCATCCACAAACCCTTTGGGTTGTTCAACAAATACTTCCTCTTACAATAAGCCATTGAGGAAGGCACTCTTTACATCCATTTGGTGCAACTTGAACTTGTGCACACAAGATATGGATAAGAGAAGCCTTATAGACTCAAGGCGGGCAAAGGACACAAAGGTCTCCTCAAAGGCAATACCCTCAATTTCAGAGTACCCTTGTGCAACAAGCCTAGCCTTGTTACACACAATGTTGGCATCCTTATCGGATTTGTTCCTATACACCCATTTGGTGCCTATGACATTAGTGCTCTTAAGCCTAGGAACTAAAGTCCAAACTTCATTTCTTTCGAAGTGATTTAGCTCTTCTTGCATGGCAAGAACCCAAAAATCATCATTTAAGGCATCATCAACCTTTTTAGGTTCAATTTGAGAGGTGTAGCAAGTATAACTAATAAGATTAGCTATTTGCACCTAGTCCTAACACCCTCATTCACATCTTTAATAACATCATCTTTGTTATGAATATATCTAACCCATGGAGCGGGTTCTTTAGAGGTTGATAAAGGAACTATGTCAAGAGGTTGTATGTCCTCTTAATCAAGGTTAGATCTCACATCAATAGAAATCTCCACAACCTTCTCCAAAAGAGAATCATCAACTTCAACCACCTCCTCCTCATGATCAATAGTTTTGAGCCTACAATCATCTATGACAACATTGGATGATTCCATGACACTTCGAGTCTTCAAATTGAAAATTCTATAGGCTCTACTATTTAAGACATATCTAATGAAAATTCCCTTATCACTCTTGGCATCAAACTTGCCAAGTTGATCATAGTCATTAAGAAGGTAGCATTTGCTTCAAAAGGAATGGAAGTAGCTAACATTTGGCTTTCTACCCCTTTACACCCCATAAGAGCTTTGCCTAGTACCAGGCTTTAGGAAGACTCTATTTCCTATGTAGCAAGCCGTATTGATGGCTTCGGCCAAAAGGTTCCTAAGGACATTGTTGCTAAGCAACATCACATGGGCCTTCTCTTGAAGGACCCTATTTTTCCTCTCAACAACTCCATTGTGTTGAGGTGTCCTAGGAGCCGAAAATTCATGGGAAATGCATAAATTATTGCAATAGCTTTCAAAGTAAGCATTTTCAAATTCCTTTCCATGATCACTTCTAATGCTTTTAATGCTTTTAATGTTAGAGTCCTTTTCATTTTGAATTTTAGAGCAAAGTATTTTAAACTTATCAAAAGTTTCGGATTTTTCTCTAAGGAAATATGTTTATGTAAACCTAGAGAAATCATCTACACAAGCAAAAATGTATCTTTGAAATAATACAAACTTAGTTAAATTGTTTAAAGCGTACCTAGAGGGGAGAGTGAATAAGTTTTTACACCTTTTTCAATCCCTTGAAAAGAACTTTCGTTTATCCCTCAAGGTAGTTTTACATACAACACGTAATCTAAAAACATCCATACATAGACAATATAATCATGTAATCATTTAGGCAATATCTACATATATAAGGAGTTGTATGAGGTATAAAACACAAAAATCTCAACAATAAAGAATACTTGTATTATGATATTGTTCAAGGAATTACAAGTATTAACAAATATAGCTATACATCAAAGTAACAATTTACAAAAGAATAAAGAATATAAGAATGATCGAATATGTATTGCTTTACAAATCTTGATTCCAAAAAACTTCACAAATGATGAATGTATTACAAGATTAATAGCAAACATATATATACAAGTAATAAAGAGAGATAAGAAGAATTAACATATGAAATTTTTTAACGTGGTAAAACCTCCAAGGAGGAAATATCCACGGGTTAAACTACAACCATTGGGTACTATATTTATTGGATGGTAAATTTGAAATTTCACAAAGTGACCAATCCTTGATCACCTACCTAGTGGAGTCTATGTCTACCCAACCCCATTGGAAAGTATGAAATCCATCAATGATGCGGAGCCACCATATATTGGACAACATACCAAACTAACATCGATGGAAGATTAGAAATTCCTCAAGAGTGTATACACATCTCATGTACCTGCTCTATTGAAGTTTATGTCTATCCATACACCTAGGCCTACCAATAATGTAGCCAACTCTCTATCCAAGACATTCATGCCTCTAGAGAGCCTCCCTTGCATAGCTATCTAGACCTTCTCGATCCTAGCAATGACTTCTTGCTTAACTATCCAAGTCCTTATGACTCTAGTTAAGTCTCCTTGCTCAGTTATCCGGACGCATTGTCCTACTCAAGTCTTCCTTGCTTGACTATCCAGACGCATTGTTCTAGTTAAGACTTTATGTCTTTTACAAGGAATTCCTAGTGTGATCATGTGAATGCAAATGATGCAAACAAGCAATACAACATAGAACATGTGATCAATACATTCAATGGAACAACTAGACCTAAACATGTGAAAACACAAGTAACAAAGTTTAGATGCAAGACATGAATTAAACCTAAAGCATATGAAAAACACCTAACACAATTAGCTCCTAGTTTTCATTCACACAAATAACACTTGAATAAATCATATTCATGAAGCACATATTCAAGATGTTACAAACATACATAAAAATGCTAGAATCATAAAATGTATTCAAAGAATATTCTAGCTAAAGATTTAGAGCAAGGATATAATGATAAATCAATTAAATCCTAGATGTCTCTAAAAACACATACACATACAATAATCCTATATTACATTAATCATAGGATCAAAACAAAATTCAAGGCCATTTATCATCAACATGATTCAATCAAGTCTCAAACAACCTTAGATATCAAACTAATCACAATACAACTCTCAAACATGTGAAAATCATAGAATCAAAGAAACTAGTTCACATATGTCTCTAATTAGACTTTTGATTAGTTTTGATTATGAAGCTATCTTTCTCAATAGAAATCATCATACATATACATACATATAGATGAAGAAACCCCAAGCAAATTGAAGGTTATAAAAGAAAAAATCTCAAAGATATGACAACTACCTCACAATCACGAGCTGGTTCGGTTTTCTATGTAGAACCACTAAGAAACTCATTCAAACAGCTGCAAGACCACTTAGAAAAGGTAGAGGACTCGATTATGAACAATCTCCAACTTGAATCACTCAATTCCGACTTATTATGAGAAAGTTATGGTGTTTGGAAAGTGAGAAAAAGTTGAGAGAAAATTCATAAGAAATGCTAATTTTTCTTCTTGAATGAAATGGGAGGGAATGGAGGAATTTAAAATAGAGAGAGAGAGAGAGAGAGAGAGAGAGAGAGGGGAGAGGAACCGGCCAACTATCATGTGCCATATCAGCACCACATGTAGACCGTGTGTGGCATACGTGGGTAGAGGGCCATGCTGGCTGTGTGGCACACGTGGCCACCAAGCTTGGCCGTTGGCCTTGCTTTCTCTTCTCTTGCTCCGATTGCGTTCTTTAGCCGTATTCGGGCCTTCAAACTCTAATTTTGAGTCGTGACTCTCTCACGCACAATGACAACTACAAAACTTTGCAAAATTGATGAGAATTCATCTCAGAAAACGACGACGAAGACAACTCAATGAATGAGAACGCAAAGTGTATGAAATTTTGCAAGCACCATCTCATAGTTCCTTCTCACAATTGTACCTCAGAGCATGCTGCGACATTGTCCTCGTAGATGTTTTTCTGCCTTAGCCAGTTGGTCTTTTTTTTTCTTTAACCTGTATGCAAGAAACTTTCACTTGAATGGATCCCAGCCTAAGCTTGAATCTATCATCAAAACATTTTTACATTGCAAATGAACCCCAACACCTAAACCTATGTTCTTCATGCACAATAATTTTCAATGATTTCCATTTTGCAAAGAACATCAGATTAGTTGATTAAGAGATTAGGAATATCAAAAATTAGAAATAGTCATACTAATATGTACAAGAAACATGGCTATGCTAGCCATAACATTCCGATTGTTCATTTTTACGTTCAGAAATTGCGTTTCCTTTCCAAGCGGCTTCCTTCACACAAACAAAGTCAATCAAAAGGTTCATGCAATCAATAGTGGAGTAACTCCACTTGTGCTACCATTATGACTAACTAGGGGATTTGGAGACAAATCAAGGGTCTCATTTCTTTTTAAGACGTACACCTTTGGAAAAGGTGTAGCTCTTGCTTTTTGCAAAGACTTCCCCATGTTTTGGTCACTCTTATCTTTTCGGACCCAAATTTGAGTGACCCTCCTATGTTTTATCTCACCTACGTGCATATTCTTAATCTCTATGTATTGAGTGCTTTGGGTCTTTTTCTGACCTTTAACATTGCCAAAATAGCATCTATGTGGGAATTAAGGAATACTACCTTTCACTTTCTTTGGATGAGGTCTCTTATGGCTTTCTTTGGTGGTTTTAGACGATGACCCTTCCTCCTTCTTAGTTGGACCTTTTTATAGGACCTCAATTGTACATTCGGCTTGCTCAAGCTCTACTATCAAATCGCATTCCTTGACCTTGGAGATCTTGAATGCATCATCTTTCTTCAACAAGTCCTCTTCGAGAGCTTGGTACTTCTTGTCCTTCCTTTATACTTCCATAACGACCTTCCTCATCCTTCTATTAAATTCTTCATCTTGGCTCACGACTATCCTTGTCAAATTTACCCTCACCTTGAAGGCTTCGTCTCTATCTTTTTCAAGGGCATCGATCCTTAAGATAAGGTTGATGTCCTTCTCAACAACAATCTCAGCTTCCTTGACGACGTCTTTCTTTATTCTTTCTTCTTTCTCCTCCTCAAAGAGTCTCACCTCTTCTTCAAATACTTGAAGAAATTCTTCCAACTCATTATCCAGTTCAATTGGGGCTACTTTTGTTTCAATGGGTGCTTTCTCGATCTTTATGTTGAAACACGTGTTCAAATACACTTGCTCATTCTTTCCTACAAAAACATCAAACTCTACCATTTCTCCCAATATAGTCATTGTCAACTTTCCATGGAGCACATCAATGGTAGTCCTAGCTTTCGCCATGAATGGCATTCCTAGAAGTATAAGATGTTTCTTGTTTGTGTGCTTCTCCTCGATATCTAGGACTACGAAGCCCGTTGGGATGATTAGCTTGTCAACTGGTAGAAGAACATCTTTCGTTATCCTTAGAGGGTGTCGTGAAGATTGATCCACCAAAACCAATGACATAGAGGTGTGCTTCAGATTGCTCAACCCTAACCGTTTACAGATGGAGAATGGCATCAAGTTAATACTGACCCCAAATCTAACATGGTCTTCTCCTTGGAAGTGCCTCCCACTGAAATGTCCACTGTAAAACTTCCCAGATCCTTAAGCTTCAGTGGTAGACCCTTATTTATCACTAACATTACCTTCAAGCCTCTTTTGGTGGTTTGGTCCCAACTCTAGCTCTATCTTGCTAAGTTTTTCATTCTTGACTTTGTCATGATTAATTGGTGGCATATACGTGTTCTTTGCTTTGTGAAGGCTTAGTTGCTCTTTTCCCTTTGCAACCATATTGGCTCTTTACCTTGCACCTCCTACCACAATCACCATATTGATCCACTCCGTGTGGTCATTCGGTGCTTTCCTCTTGTCTTGCCTCCTAGTGTTCTTATGCAATTGTCCTAATTGCGTAGAGAGTTTCTTAATAGAGGCCTCGATGCTTACCATCCATTGATCTTCATCCAGATTGTAAACTTGTAGTGATTGATTGTTCTGACTTGGTTGGCCATTGTTTTGATATCCTCATTGGTTTCCACTGTACCCTTAGTGGCCTTGATTATTTCGATTGTTCCAATACTGATGATTTCCTCTTTGGTACTGCCATTGGTTGCAATTACCACCTCATTGATTATTCCTCCAATTAGGGTTGTAATTGTTTCCACTTTGGCTATTCCTTTGGTGGTTTTAGTTGTATTGGTAGAATGCTTGAGCCTCATCTTCTTGATGTGCCAAGCCTTGACTCGAACACTTGTCCGTCCCATGGCCATTTTGCCCATATGATTAGCAAACCATCACTTGTACTTGTTATTGTTGTTGTTATTGTTGTTGTTTCTTCTCAGAATTGCATGCAAACCCCTTTTTCTCTCATGTGAGGTTCTCTAATTTCTTAGGCATTTATAAATGTCTCTTCCCTTCCTTATCTTGCCCCCTTAAGCTACGTGGTTAGGAATTTTTCCCTAACATCTCATATCTCTCTAAGACTTCTTCACCCCTCTTTTCTCTCATGGCTCCTCCATAAGCATTGTCGATTATCGCTTGGGTGAGTCCCAAAAGTCCATCATAAAATGACTTAACCCGACTAACTAGGGTGAACTCATGATGAGAGCATTGGGCTAGGAGCAACTTAAATCTCTCACATGCCTCATGGAAAGGCTCTCCCTCATCTTCTACAAAAGTGGTGATCTTCCCTCAGGTCTCTTTAGTCTTCCACGCCAGAAAGAACTTGTCAAAGAATTTTCGCTCCACCTCTTGCCAAGTGGTTAGAAATCCGGATATCAAAGCCATAAGCCACTATTTGGCGTGATCCTTCATGCAATACGAGAAGCATCGCATCCTTAGTTGATCGTCCGACAATGCACATAACCGTATGGTTGTCATCACATTATAATACTCTTTCATGAATAGAAGAGCATCCTCATTTGTTTTACCGAAGTAAACCGGGAGAGTATTACAGTGTTGGTTCTTCAATTCATAATTTTTATATGCCGTGTTCAATGATATAGCCGACGATTAATCTCCGACAATTGGCAAGGAGAAATACTTCATAAACCTACGTTGGTCACCTTGTTGTGGTCTAGTCGGTGATGCATGCCTTGCTCTATCCTGAGATCGAGCCGGTGATGTATCGTGACTTCCCATCATAAATGGTATCCTGAAAATTTATCAAAGTAAACTAATCAAGTAACAATCTAACAATTTTAACTAACACTAAAATTACGAATGATGAGTTATTCTAAAAAGATAACGTACTACGGTAATCCCCGGCAGCGTCGTCAAGATTTTGACGCACTCCAGGCGTACCTATAAAAACTAATGGTACACACAAATATAAATGAAACGAGTGTGGGAGTCTATAACCCTCCGCAAGTGTACGGATCGCTATATAGTTTAGTGGACACAAGTAAGGGTTATCGTTCCCACGAAGATTGGTAGTGCACTAAAGTTACTTTAGATTAACTCACTAATGACTAAACTAATATGGTGATTTTAAAAACAAAGAGATGTCTAGGATTAATGTTCTAAAAAAATGCTAAGGATACAATGATGTAAAATGCAACTAACAACTTCATAATCCAATTACTATCAATATAAATCCATAATTAAAAGGAAGGGTCAAAAGTGTTTAATGCTCTTTTTATCAATTTGCTCAAATCTAGATCTAGGTTAGTCAAGACTTAATTAACCTCTCATAGAGCTTCAAGCAAAATCCAACCAAGGTTGTTCCACCAAGGTCTAGATCTACTTTTCATGCACAAATATCATGCTTGTAAATCAGAGTAAAGTTCCTACTCAACATACAACATGAATATAATTTAAGCATAAGTGCAAACTCAATGGATACAAACATTAGATTGAATCATTTCAAGACTGTTCACATATTTACAAACATTGAATCCTAACAAGAGGGATTTAGCTACTCATAATGAAATAAAAACAAGGAAAGGAAAGAGAAAGAGAAAGAAAGCCCATTGTGTTCTTGATGCTTCACTCTTGCTTACTCAACAAAACCTTCCTTGATTTCAAGATAGATCTAAATATCCCTAAGTAGAAGATAAACTAAAGTGTTTAATCTAAAATTGCTTTTCTGTATGAGAGAATGGTTGTGAAAAGGTGTTTCTTAACTTTTCTTTACTTCACAATATTCAACACTCTCAACATAGAACTAGTAGCACACTTGACACAGAAGAAAAGTATGATTATATAGTATAGGAAATGTCTAGAGGCTAGCCACTTGCAAGCTGACGTGGATCATGCTTCTGCAACCAAGATATGCGAGTTTGTACTCGCAGCTTGATGTCGCAGATCTCTCTGCTCAAGCACTACTACTTCTTTCTACCGGATGAAACTAGCAGAATCTTTACACGTGGGTGCACTGCAACGTATATCTGCGAGGTTGTTCTCGCGGCATGATGTCACAGATTACTTATTAGGTTGAACTGCTAGAATGAGTTTGTAGGATAGACTTCGTAGAAAAATATCTGGTTTGGCTGCTACTTCCTTCTGCTAGCTCTTACTCGCAGTACATGGTCGCAGTTTCGTCTGGGGGTGTTCTGCGAGTTACATTTGCGACTTTTATCTTGCAGTGGTAAGTCGTAGATATCTTCTGCTAGTTCCGACTCGCAGGATGACTTAGCAGTGTTGTCTAGCTTTGGATTGTGAATTAGATCTGCGAGAACGAACTCGCAGTCCAATCTCGCAGTACGCTCGGGGACAGCATCTGCTACTTGGTTTTTCAAGCTGACATCGTAGTTCACTCTGGGAGAATTATGCAACTTTTGATCTGTGAGTACAAACTCGTGATTTACCTACTTGGAGCAAAGAATGTTTCAATTTCAGATCTCCCATCCAGTGGAGTTAAAGGTAAAATCCAGTTTATTGCCTAATTATTTGATGTCTGATGGATGAGTTAAAATTCTCTAGACTACACAACCCAATAACAATAACGAGGAGATAAAAGATTGTGAAACACTTTCTTCACCCTTATTCATCGAGATTCCTTACTATGGTCATAGTTAGCATGTTAGTAGAATTCCTAGAATTATTAACTCTAGATTTCCTAGGCACATGCATATTGGCTCTTTTAAGCCTATTTCTTTCCATCATGCTTTCAACCCTACATTTCTTAATGTACTTAAAGCAATTTTGCCTAATATGCCCATCAATACCACAATAATGACAAGTTGGTATAAAATGAGGAGTCATACCATATCCTTGTGAAGTCATTTGAGACTTGTCAAGCATTTGGTATTGAATCGGTTCACTCCTTCTTTGTTGTTGAACCAGATTGGGATGCCTACTTGGTTGAGTTTTTATAGCTTGCCTTTTTGGTTGGTGAACCCTTGGTTGAGGAAAATATGAAGGTGGAGCTCTTAAATGTTGAGGTTGAGCTTCACTCTTTGTTGGCATCTTCGCTTGGCCACTTTTAGATGACTCTCCAAGTTCAATCTTCTTCCCAAGATGTTATGGAGGTAAGGCTTCCTTGATGCCATTTCCCTTGACAAACATGATCTTGCTTGAGGAAGAGATCTTATTGTCATGTTCAAAGCCAAAACCCCTATTGTCATTAGGAATGTTCATGTCATTTATCATGGAATCTAGCTTCTCCTTACTCAAGGGCATATTCACAAGAAGACTTCTAGCTTTAGCTACTTCTTCTCTCAAGTTGTCTTCAACTTCCTTTGATCTTACTATCTCCTCACTCAAGTGAGTCACCTTGGTTGAAAGCTCAAGATTTTCTTCCTTTAATCTTTGAATCTCCTTTTTATTCTTCATCTTAGAGCTTTCAAACTTTTCAATGTAGTTGAAAATAATACAAACGTAGCTTAATTGCTTAAAGTATACCTAGATGGGGGTGAATAGGTTTTTACACCTTTTTCAATCCCTTGAAACAAACATTCATTTGTCCCTCAAAGTAGCTTTACATACAACACATAATCCAAAAACATCCATACATAGACAATATAATCATGTGATCATTAGACAATGTCTACATATATAAGGAGTTGCATCAGGTATAAAACACAAAAATCTCAACAACAAAGAATACTTGTATTATGATATTGTTCAAGGAATTACAAATGTTAACAAATATAACTATACATCAAAGTAACAATATACAAAAGAATAAAGAATATAAGAATGATCAAATCTTTATTGATTTACAAATCACACTTAACAAATCTTGATTCCAAAACTTCACAAGTGATGAATGTACTACAAGATTAAGAGCAAACATATATATACAAGTAATAAAGAGAGATAGGAAGAAATAACACATGAGATTTTTTTAACGTGGTAAAACCTCCAAGGAGGAAATATCCACGGGTTGAACTACAATCATTGGGTACTATATATATTGGATGGTAAATTAGAAATTCCACAAAGTGACCAATCCTATATCACCAACCCATGTAGAGTCTATGTCTACCATTCCCTATTGGAAAATATGAAATCCCTCAATGATGTGGAGTCACCATATATTGAACAACATACCAAACCAACATCGATAGAAGATTAGAAATTCCTCAAGAGTGCATACACATCCCGTGTACCTCGCTCTATTGGAGTCTATGTATATCCATACACCTAGGCTTACCAATAATATAGCCAACTCTCTATCCAAAGCACTCATGCCTTTAGAGAGCCTCTCTTGAATAGCTATTTGGACCTTCCCGATCTTAGCCATGACTTCTTGCTTGCCTATCCGAGTCATCCCAACTTTAAACAAGATTACTTGCTTGCCTATCCGGACATCATGTCCTAACCAAGACTTCATGCCTTTTACAAGGACTTCCTAGTGTGATCATGTGAATGCAAAATGATGCAATCAAGCAATTCAATATAGAACATGTGATCAATACATTCTATGGCACAAATAGACCTAAACATGTGAAACACAAGTCTAATAGTCTAGATGCAAAAACATGAATTAAACCTAGAGTAAGTGAAAAACACCTAACACAAAAACTTCTAATTTCATTCATATAAACAACACTTGAATAGATCATATTCATGAAGCACATATTCAAGATGTCATACATATACACAATTAAAATGCTAGAAACATAAAAAGATTTCAATTAATATTCTAGCCAAAGAATTAGAGAAAGGATAAAATGATTACTCAATTAAATCCTAGATTTCTCTAAAAACACAAACATATACAATAATCCTAGATTACATCAATCATAGGATCAAAATACAATACAAGGTTATTTATCATAAAAATGATTCAATCAAGTCTCAAACAACTTTAGATATCAAACTAATCATAATACAACTCTCAAACATGTGAAAATCATAGAATCAAATAAACTAGTTCACATATGTATCTAATTAGACTTTTGATTAGGTTTGATTATGAAGCTATCTTTCTCAATAGCATTCACCATACATATACATACATATAGAAGAAGAAACCCCAAGCAAATTTAAGGTTATAAAAGAAGAAATCTCAAAGATATGAATACTACCTTGCAATCACGAGTTGATTCGGTTTTCTGTGTGGAACCACTAGAAAAATCTATCAAAAAGATACAAGACCAATTGAAAAGGGTATAGGACTTGATTACAAAGAATCTTCAACTTGAATCACTCAATTCCGACATCTTATGAGAAAGTTATAGTGTTTGGAAAATGAGAAAAATTGGAGAGAAAATTCTAGTGAGAGTTCAAACTTTTCTTCTTCAATGAAATGGGAGGGAATGGAGAACTTTTAAAAGAATTCAAGAGAGGGAAAAGATGGACCATTAGGACATGCCACGTTAACTCCACTTGTAGCCAGTGTGTGGCACACATGGGCAGAGAGCAGCCATGGCCGTGTGGCACACCCAGGTTGGCCTTTGGCTAATCTTGCTCATCTCGCGCACCTCTAGCGTTTTTCGGCCGTATTCGGGCCTCTGAACTCCGATTTCGAATCCGTCTTTAGATTAAAATCATGACTCCCTCACGCACAATGAAAACTACAAAACTCTGTAAAAAGGTTAAGAATTTATCTCGCAAAACGATAACAAAGACAACTCAACGAATGAGAACGCAAAGTAGCGTAGCTATATCGTTAGGACTCGAAACCTAATGAATGAGTAACCGAAATGACAGAGACTCAATAAGGAATCATTAGAGATCATCTTTAAGTCCAAAAAAAATAAAATGAAAACAAATAAACATCAAGTCACACATATATGCCGTTTCCTAGACTTAGTCCTAGAACATGCATTTTCCAATGATTATCAATTTAAATCTAATGCAGGAGCTATATTGCCAAGTGTGTGAAAGTGTTAAATAAATGTTGTTCAACTATGTAGGGACACAAATAAATGCCATGTGTGTGTATGCCTAAGACTTATAAGAGGAATGAGGTCTAAATTACATTTATTGTGCAACTTAGCATATTTCTCTTTGAAGACTCCATCTTGCATGTGTTGTGGCCAAGTCTTTCTTTGAAGCTTTGAATCATCAATTCTAATACCACTAAACGATACAAGAAAAGCACAACTTTGATATGGAATACATGTCAAGACAAACCAAAAACCTAACAGTAGTCTTCAAGATCCATATCTTCATCAAATTCTTTGATATAGTGAGATTAAGAGTTCTCAGCATTAAAGTCATCTCCTACACTTTCCCTCTCACCAACCAAGTCAACTTCCTCATCAAGACCTTTACCTTGGTCACTTGATATTATACAATCAACATCCTAATGAGTAGCTACACCAACCACCTCTCTAACTACTTCTTCATTTATTTCTTCTTTAAGGTCACAATTCAAAGCATCTTTGCCATCTTCTTCAACTTCTAGATGAGAGGCTCCAAAGGTCGTGTAGTTAATTGCAAGCTCTTAATCACTTGAAGAATTTTCTTCACTTTCTCTCCCAATCCATAAGGCGGCCATCGCATTTCCAGTTCTCTTATCCTTCAAGTTACCACAATCCGGAGAGATGTGCCCGAATCCTCCATATTCATAGCATTGAATCCTTTCTCTTGAAGACTTCTCTTGATTTGGCTCGTCATTCTTAAACATGGTCTTCTTCTTGAAGCCATCCCCCCTAAAGTTATAGCCATTATTTTGTAGCTTCATGAATTGCTTGAATCTCCTCACAATTAGTGTCATGTCTTCATCCGAGTCATCATCCTTCTTATCATGCTTGGAGGTCTTCAAAGCAATTCCTTTTTGCTTCTTGGGAGGTGGTTCCTTCATGAGCCATCTCTAGGATCTCACATGCCTTATTTGCAATCTTGGTAGTTTGAATCAACTTGTATTGATTGTCGTCCATAGCGCAAAGGATGGCATGCATAGCCTTATTGTTCCATTTAGAGGCTTTGAACTCTTGAGTGCTCCATTGTGACTTAGGCTTGGGGACATCCTTCTTTCCTCCCGTAGGAGTCATAGTTGGTGGAGTGTAGACATCTTCTATTGCCATCCAAGCACGGTAATGAATTTGGCAAACATAGGCCTCCATCTTGCCTTTCCATGAGGCATAGTTCTCCCCGGTGAGCAAAGGTGGCCTTATGCTCGATGCTCCCTATTTACTCATCCCAAAATCACTCATGGTGATTGGGTCAATGAATGAGATGAATGCAAATGTATATAGTAATCAAAAACACACAAAATGCAAGACACACCAAAAGCAAGGATCTCTTAAATATGTCTAGGAACCCGCTCTAATACCAATTGAAACTAATTATGCGTGTCTAAATAACCTAGAGGGGGTAAATAGGTTTTAATTAAGTTAATTACCGATTTTTTTCTTAATTAGTCAATATTCAATAAACACCCAATCTAAGCAAAATACAATCAACTAAATCTAAGTGCAGAAAACAATAAATTGCACGTTGATTGATTTATGTGAGAAACTCATAACTGGGAAAAACTCACGAGCTATTCTGCTAGCCACACACGGTCCTCAAATCCACTATTTGTAATGATGTTTACAACCTAGGTTGCCCTCAACCAATCTCGGTCACTAACCCACCACTACTACCTTGCGGGCCTTTAATAGTGATCCTAGACCCACTTGCTTGTACACTAAGAAACTTAGTCACAAGGCTTTAATCGTAATGAAGAGAACACAACCTATGTGAATATCTAATGCATAAATGCTAGGTTAACACATTTAATGCTTATCTAATCATGCATGAGCATGTCAAACAATCCTAAATATCATGTGGCTACATGTCATATAAAACTTAGCTATATAAGATTAAAAAAAATCCTAGATGCAATAGCTATCACAATATAACAACTCAATCAATCAACACAAAATCTCAATCTTGTATATAAAGTATGATCTAGATGTATACAAATTATAAATGAGATTTCTTGCTAAGTAAGAACACTAAAACAGATGAAAATAGTGATCAACTAACCAAGTCATATGTGTTAAAGAAGACCCATGTAAGAAAGCATCCTAGATGAAGTTAGATAATGCTAGATGATGTTTGATGCATATGGGAATGAGTTTAAATGATCAAAGATGAGTTCTTGGATGATTTACTCTCTTGGAAAAATGATATCACTCAAAATATGATTATGAACTCTCTAAAGAAAACTTTGGGAGAAAACAATATATATAAGGTCAAAATGAAGCTACAGCGATTTTTTCATTTCTCAAAATTAAAACCGTCACAACCACTGTGTGTGCCGCAATACACACAACGTGTAGGCGCTAGAAAGTTACACAGTGGGGGGCCGTTTCAGAGGCAAGGTGCACCCACTGTGGCACGCTCGACCAAAATCATCAGAGGCTGCACCTGACACGGACCACGGCAAATGCACGTGATCCGACAGCGGTACCCACGGTGGTATCGACAGAAAAGTTCTCTTTTTCAAGGCAAAAAATCAAACTTAGTCTATATGCAAGTTGTGCAAGTATGAAGTGTGAAGAGAATGTACATCAAAGGCAATGAACACACATGCATACAAGAGAGGTATGTGTGTGCAACTATTCTCTTCAATGTAAATAACCACAAGTGATATACCTTTGAGTGATTATCATCTCGAAGTCTTAAGAGGGCCTTTGAGCTTGATCACCAACAATTAAGCATCTAATCTACCCTTACATCATAACCCCAAATATGGTTTGTCAAAGAAATAAGCCAATCAAAAGTGAGGAACTTACAGGATGAATGTGTTTTATGTGATTTAGGATGATAAAGATGTTGATGATGCACATCATGTTATATCTTTTCTTGGATGATTTTGTGCATACATGATGAAGAACAACTTGGTTGATTTTTTTGGAAAATTTTTGAAAAGAGTTTAATGCCTTTACAAATCTTTGTTTTGGATTTATTGGGTTGCACCATTTGAACGAGTTTTTATTACCCCAAACCATTGATGACAATGTCAAATTTAGGTTTGGGGGTACTTTGTGCACTCAACACCATATTGTGAGCGAATTTTTCAAAATCTTGTGATAATGCTATAATCAAGCATACTTTGCTTGTTGAGATTGTGCTTTTACATTAGTAGTGAGAAATTGTGTATCTTTGCATTTGCTTGGTTTAGATTAACGTCATACCATTTAGGATTGCATTGCACGAAGCGCGTTAATCTTTTTCTCAAAATGATTTGAGTGAATTATCAATCTTGCTTGAAGGCTAGAAATTAATAATGGAGACTCCTGTGAGGATCACAAACACGACCTTAAAAAGCGTATTTTGAGGGAAAGCATTTTACTCTTTAAACACTCATTCAAGCATGTAAAGGTCTCATTTGCACTTAAAACATTGTTTGATATAGAATATATGGTCTGCCTGTAGATGTCTTAATTAGCTTTGTGGACAAACCTTTAGAGAGGACTTTAGGCATGCATGTGAAAAACTACAAAAATTGGCCTAAACACTTCCATACCATCTATTGTGTGTGCTCCCTTGCCATTTTGAAAGCCAAGCACATTTTAGCTTTTTATTCTTGAACCATATCTCCATTTAACCATGTAGCCTATATATTTTGACTTACCTTGTGCCAAATGATTTGCTAAGGCTTAGGAAATTAATGTAAACTCTTATACTAGAAAATAATGAGGCATGTACCTAGGCATGTAACTCTGTGCAAGAGAATATTGAAAACAAGAGTATTGAAATGCAAAAATTTGAATAAAAAGAAAAGATATTAAAAGTCAAGTCAAAGAAAAGAAAAAACGAAGAAAAGAAAAAAAAAAGTTGGAAATGAAAAGATAATGAAAGCTTGAGAAGCAAAGAAAAGAAAAGAAATGAATTAGGCACAATTGGCCTAAATAAAAAATGAAAGTGAAGGAGCTACTCAAATAAAAATTAGAGTAGATATTGCACAATTGGATTGAATTGTAAGCTTGGACACCAAAAAGGTGTGAATGAGTATGTGTTGATAGCAAATTGAACTCACTATTAGAATGTACGCCTTAGTGTAATCCTTAGGTTCTTTTCTATCCATCTTTACATTATTTGATGCACCATTCACCCATGACCCCATTAAAACCAAAAGAAAGACCTTCATGATCTTTAGGAATGTCCACTTAGTAAATTTTGATTGATACATGTTCTTTCTAATTTATAGCTTGCAATTCCAATCATGGGACCAAATTTTCAAAAATTGTGTTTTAAAGTACATCATGTGCAATCAAATTGATATCCATGATATTAACACATATTACATATGTATTTGAGTGAAGCCTAGGAATCTAAGCAAAAGATAAGAGAATCCGGTGAGGATTAGATGTCAAGGCAAATTACATTCTAAATCGAATGGTATTTTTGTTTTGAAGCTTTGATATTTTGAATGTAGGATCACGCTGCGTCAATTTTATCTAGGGTGGCATGCCCTTAATTTTTACTTAGTGGTTCTTACATGAATATTTTCTCACTAGTGCATCATTGTTTTCATCCCTTCGTGATTGGCTTTGTATGTTAATCAATGGCTATTAAATCCTTGCAAAGATGAGTAGTATTTTATTGAAAACCTTTGAAATGACTTGATGCATGCTCGTGGGGGTGTTTTATGATTGTTTTGCTTGGGGACAAGCAAAAGATAGGTTTAGGGGTATTTGATCGAGCCAAAATAGATATGATTTTGGCCCCCATTTTCTTCTCTTTTTGCTAGTTTCTCGAGCATTTTCCTGTGATCTAACTATGATAAACAAAATTTTCAGGTTTATTAATGTCATAAGGGCATTTGTGAAGAAGGAGAAGGATTTGATACAAAAAGTGCAAAAAGGTGAAACAAAGCATTGTTGCCATTTTGGTGTAGCCAAAGGCACACCGCGACAGAAGGCTTTCAAGCAATGAAGATTCAGCCAAGGAATTGTTGTAGTTGAAGTGTCGATGTGAGCACAACCGCGACAGAGATTAAATCCTGATAAATCAATCAAGTGTGGTGTCGTTGTGGAGCCACAACCACAACAGAGAAGAAGAAGATGAATAGTTTTGATCAGGTCGAGCATCGCTATTGGTTGTTGCCGTGTGAACAATTGCGACGACCTTTGAGATATCAGATCTAATTGTCGCCCTTTAGGTGTCGCTGACTTCATGACAGCAATAAAGATGAAAAACAATCGCGACAACTAGATCGAAGATTGTGTAACCGTTTGCCGCGATAGTGTCATTGTCTCCAAGACCACGACAACACAACCGCGACACATGCCACTTCAGTTTTTCTGGCAGTTGAAGGACAGATCTGAGAGCCACTATAAATATTCTTCTTCTCCATTTAAAAAAAGGATTTCTTCCAATCACGAAAATACATATTTTAGAAGACCATTTTCTCCTCCATTTTACCCTAGTTAGACTTCCTCTACTCTAATCTTGGACTACCTTTTCCATCCAAAAACTCAACACCAAATCTTGAATACTTCACCCAATCACTCCTCTCTTCCCATTCTCTACATTTCCCTACCTTTGTCACTACCCATTAAACAACCATCATCTAGACACATCCTCATCTACCATTCTTTGCATTATGAGCATCGAAGGAAAGAAGGATCAAGCACTACAAAAGGAGGCCCAAGGGTGATTTCCTAATCTATTACTTCTTTGCTATTTGATTATAACTATGTGTAACTAAATTCCCATTCTAGGGGATTAATGTGAGAAACATTTGGATTTGGGTTTTGCTTAAGCTATATTGTATTTTGAATCTCTACTTATGCTCTATTCATTTAATAACTAGATCATATTCATTATATAATTGTCATTGTATACCACTAGTTGATTATACTCTTGTTTAGGACAATTTATTATACAATCAATCTTGGATTGACACCCTTGAATGATTAAGGAACATAATGAATAGGATAAATGGTTGGAGGGTATATCAATCGCAATGATCTAAGCCTTGAATTGTAATTTACCAATCCCAAATTGACCCTGTCTCCTTAATCAGTTAGACATTTTGGTGGGAAGTGTTTAGGTTTCGTAGTAACGGCCTAAACACATCAAACACTACAAATAGTTAACAAGTATGAGATTGGTTCATTAAAGTAGCTTGAAAAGCATTGCCTACAATCCACTTGCAACTCTATCATTTCCCTAGTATTCTCTTAATTGATTACATTCCATATTCTTATCAAAGATTGTTGAGCATTCTATTTTCCCTATCACCTTTTGGTTACATTTACTTGCATGCATTGTTTGATGGTTTCTCAAACCATACACTATCCAACTATCCATGATTTACATTACTGCATTGTAGATTAGTTAATTAACACAACATATTACTCTAATTCCCTGTGGAACGAATCTTTGCTTATCATTTTACTAAGCTTTTATCCTAAGTGGTTGAACACGGTTTTCAAGTGAACACATAAATACATTGTTTTGTTGAGTACAAAATGACCTCATCAGGCATCAGTCCGACACTTCGAATGTTTTAAGGGGTTAATATTAAAAGTTCAGTAATCAAGATAGATAAAAGCGAGACGGCCCGTTAATGCAGCATTAAATGTAAATATCTTAATAAATTCACTTTGGAGAGCTACCAACTCGTCGAAAGAAGTAGCTTGCCAGCAGCCCACCTCACGAATTTATGGGGTATTGTTTAGGTTAATTTTACTTGATTCAACACGTCAGCATAGAACCTAGAATTTGAGGAACCAAATCTCCACGACATCAGGCCACACGGGCCACGCATAGTGATAGCAAGTTGAAAAGCAATGAGCAGGTCAACCACAAAAGGAAGATGCTCGTAAGAGAACCACCAAACAAGTGAATTGACTTAAACTTGCCACCTATAAAACAAACATGAGGCATCATTAACTAAAGAGGATCTCAACATATTTACCATGAAACTCGACCTTATATTAGGCAAGGCAATCACCTACAATCAAGTAGTTGACAAATCCAGTAATAAATGCAAAGATTCGAAGAAACACTCACACAAGGAATGAAGATCATAGCACCATAAATGCATAAAGACTCGATTTGCCACGAATCTCATAAAGATACAATCCCCCTGGATCTTGTCTGATAATATTTCTTGCTTGCACACCAAGGGCTAGGGCAGCACCCTAACCCCTATATAAAAACATGTATCAAGTAGAGAAAGGCCATTAACACACAAGCAATTCGTCACTTGTAACTGTAATCATTCCTACATAGTAAAATACCTTTTTATTGTTGTTACAACGACCGTGATTTTTCTCTGTATTAAGGGTTTTCCACGTAAAAACCTTGGTGTTTTTTATTATTTCTGCACTTATCTTTTATCTGCTATCCATCCATCAATTCACACACATATCAGTGAGGCGACCTAATCACATTTCACAAGCTGTATGAAGCATTGATCTACATACGTGTCACTGTTGACTAGATCTCCCAAAAATCAACGTCAATCGTATATATGTTGCTTTGATCCAGAAGATCATTATACTTTGATCCAACATATTAATAGATATCTTTGCTGAGGTTATTTTCCCACTAGATTTTTCCTAGCAAAATATAAATGTGAGCAAATTTTGAATAAAACATTATTTCTGGATATATATGCACTATACTTTTTTTCTCATCGATCAGGTTTTGTCCTACTATGATTTCCTGACAAGGTTTTTAATGAAACAATTTTGAGAACATCCAACCCCATTAGATCTAAAAGATTATTGTATATATTTTTGTCAAGGTTTTTTGTCCCATTAGATTTTTCCTATTAAATTAAAATACAAACGGTGGAAACGGATTTTCATTGAATTTGGTGGATTCTAACTCATGGGCATGTGGAAGAAGAAGCCAACATTGGCTCCATGCAATAGGATTTGTGGCAATTGTGATGGCCTTTTATGATTGGTTACAAATGCCTATAAATAGGAGTATTTTTTTTAAGTTTGAGTTAGGGCAATGTTATGGCTGTAATCCGAAACTTGATATCGAAGCAATATCAATGTTCTTGTAAGCGCTAGATGCTAGTTGGGTGGAGACCTAGCGCCTAGCGCCTAGGCCGATTAGTTGGCGATTAATCGATTGGGGAATTTAGACCTATTTTTTTATTTTCCTATAGAAAAATCCAATCACAAAAAAATTCCAATTATAAATCCAAAAAAAATTCTTTCCAGGTATTTATAAAGTTCAGGGGCATTGGAGTAATATTAATCAATTAGGGGTATAAGTGTAATTATTGGTGGAAGATTGAAGCTATTGTGATTTTATAAGAGATCAGGGGGCATGTCTTAATTTGCCTTGCAAATCAGACAGCTCACGCCACATCAAACGCTGCGTTTCAATGAAATGGGGCAACCAAGCGAGGCCCAAACACAAGCCCAAACATAAGCCCAAACGCTAGCCCAACCTGACTCAACTGAAGCCTGTATGCACCCCAGCCAGCTGCTAAACGCACCCCACCTTCCTCAACTTCATCTTCAATCTCACACCTGCCTCCATTGTAAAACCAAACCCTAGCTTGTCCAGTCGCCGTTTCCGGCGATCCTGAGCCTTATTCCAGCTGATTTCTGGTGCAGAAGAACGGCGGACTCAACGGCTTTGACCCGCCTAGCCGATTAATCGGCGCCATGCCCGATTACGCGACCACCGTGGAATTAGGCCGATTTTTCCCTTTTCGCTGCAGTACCCGGTCGCCTAGACGAATTGGACCGATTAATCGGCCTAGGCGGCCACGTTTTCGAACACTGAGCAATATACACATCTCTCTTTATCATAAGTAAATATATATCCTCTCCGTCTATTAGTTTATCGATTGATTTATTTATGGTTTCATAACATTCTTGTGATTTTTTTTTTTTTCACTGTTTCATTTATTTGAACTTATTCTATAAATGGGATTTTTATAAGTAAACACAGGTGATGTCGTTTGTGTACATGGGATAATTAAGCTGTTTCTTTAAATCTATTAAAGTTGTTTCTTTCAATGATTTTATTGTTTTTTTGTCTAAGCATATAGTTTGTAAATTTGTTGTTTAAGGTATTAATCAAATATATGTCAAATAACTGTGTCGATTATTCTATAAATGTTAAAAAGTGAGAATGAATTACAGAGAGCTTAGCATATTAACCTAATTGTGTTAACGTTTGTACTTTGTAATTTCTGTTAATTAGGTTAAGTTCTCCATGGGAGGGTTAAGTTCTCCATGGGAGTGTTAAGTTGGATTTGGTCAGCAACGTAATCCAGAATCGTAGCAGCAATGATAAATATGTATAGTTTTGTATAATAAATTGTTATTTGTTAAACATGTTTCACCTATTAAATCAAACGTTTTAACCATTTCATGGGTGATATGATTTCCTTTCTTTAACATGAATCTTCGAGGGGCTCTAGTGTGATATGCATTTTCTGAAATTATTTCAAGATCTCCCATATTTATATAAAAATTTAAAGATACTTGACATTCTATTGCGTTTGTAATTAGAAATTTATTTTGGAAAGGGAGTACAAACGGTTTTCAGGAGAAATGGGTGTACAAGGCAAATTTCCATATGGCCGGAAATGAGTTCTTGGCAAATAAATTAATTCATTTTTCCAGAGCGTTTTCATATATATATATATGGCAGTTCTCTAGTAAGGATGTCCTGAAATTATAAGTTAAGGACGTCCAACCATAGTCATACATTCGTATTGGGTGTGGATATTGGGTGTCAGTATTTGTTAATGTGGAGCTGTTGGCCTACTGTGAATATGTGGTTGCGGTTGGACGTCCTGAAATTATAAAGTCAAAACGGTTCTAATTAGAGAAGTATTATATATATATATATATAGTCTTTCTATTATCAATTCGTCCTGATATAAAATATATCAGGACGAAGAATGTGGACCATAGATCATGGAGATGTTTTGACAAGTAAATACACTTTGAGTCAAAGTATGTAAATCTAATGGTCAATATTCTTTATCCTGATATATTTTATATCAAGACAAACTAACAATAGAAAAATTGTATATATATATATATATATATATATATATATATAAGCAATTAGGATGATCGGGTTGCATTTGTACTCCAACAGGCCCAAAATACTTATAAAAAAATTTAAAAAAATAAAACACGCGGACTCCCAAAATTTTAGATCTGAGTGACAATATTTACACCTTGAAAAAATATATGTACACCCCTTTTGGTATGTGCACCCTATTAAATTTTTAAAAAACGTTACACCCCAATGTTACCAAATATGTCTTCCCTTTTAATTTCTGTGAAAATATTATAAATTATTAAATTATAAAATTATAAAATAACTAAATTAAAAAAAAAATTGAAAACAAAGAATGTGTTTTCTTTCCCTAAAAAAAATTGAAAACAATAAATGAAAATATCGTGTTAACTACTAAAATTACAGGGGTTCAAAGAAGAATTTTCCACTAAGATGAGAGGTAAGGGAAACCGTAAGAAGTATTCCGCTACCTTAAAAAGGAGGCTATATCCAATACAACAGGATATTACAATAAACAGAAGATCCTGCTATCAAAAACTTCGGGGTACTCCACTGTCATGTCAGGATAACCCTCTGCCACATTTGAGTACCCCGCCTCCAAATCCTGGTACCTCACCGCTTTATCGGAGTATACCACCACCAATTCTATCCAGGTACCTCACTACTACATTCAGGTACACTGCTGCTGCCTCATCTAGGTACCTCTCTGCTACGAGGTCCAAAGGGTTCTACTATTGCACCATCTTAGTATTCCGCTATTGTACCATCCTGGAACCACGATCTCTCTTAGAACCATTCTACCAAGCAGTAAGAATGTCAGAAGAATAAACTACCAGGTAAGAATGCTATACCCAGGTTCAAATATTAAACTAGAAGAAGAATACTACGCAAGTACAAAACTAGAATTCTCCTTCAAGCAATGTGGAAAGAAAGGGTTGACTCCTTCACCAGTGAAAACGCCATAAAAGATAACTAATAAATCAATTGATTCGCATTTCAAATATAAACGGAAACATGACGTCATTGAAGGGAGCCATTCCCTCGTAAATTAATACCCTTCATAAACGCCTGTCAATCCCTTTAACACGGCTAATCAATTTGGTCTAAATTGGGGAGATTTGATTGGCAAGAGGGAGGGAATAAAAGAAGACGACCATGTCCAAAGAAGGGGAGAGGAAATTGGAGAAAGAGAGATCCAGAGCTTTTTTCTACTTATCGACTCATTTGATTTCGCCATCTCCAATGGTGTCCGAATCCTCCAATAGAATAGATAGCAAATCACCATGGCATTGATGTCAAGTGTGAATCGACTAAAGTGTTGTATTTCACTTTTTACAAATATAAGATATACGTTGTTTTCTCCTTACTTGTAATCATAATTGTGTTCAATTTGTTTTTGTATAGGTATCAAGTTACGCGATACCCCTCCGGGCCGTGGTCTATCACAACCGTGGTCCCTTTAAAAGTCGTTATTTGAAAACTCACCCTAGTGACGATTTTCTAGTAACACTTTTTGGCGCCGTCTTTGGAAAATATCCTCCTAACGTTTACATAGAAGATGTCCTAATTCTACCCGGTGAAACAGAAAGATGAGACTCCGATCTTCTCAAGGGTTGCCAGCCCCCTCAGGGCCCCATTCTCTCGCTTCCACTCAAAGAATAAAGAAGCAAGGAAGAGGATCGAGGAATAACAATCCGGCACCAATTCCCCCATCAAATGCGGGCTCCGTGCCTCAAGCTCCTGTGGCCCAAGAGATCAACTGCGATATCTTGGAACAACAAGTTGCTGCTACCTACGTAGAGAGTGTCCGCCTCCGAATGATAGCCCAGGGGATACCCTTCGAAGTACCCAGGACCGTAAGAGAGGTAGAACCAGGTACCCAGGTACCAGTCTTCGACAAGCTAGGATCACCCCTTATAGTATCAATCGTGCAGACGGAGTTAATGTTAACTCAGTCTTCAAAAGGAAGAGTGATAACATGCTCGATTGGTATTTCGGTAGGAACCCCTTCCTCCTCGTCATCGTCATCTTCATCCTCATCCACTTCTTCGTTAGCAATCTCGACTGAATTGTTGGATTTGTTGTTGAATCCCGACCCAATCCTAGGATTCCTTGTAGACCGACGACGTTGAGCCAAGATAGAGCTCCCTAAATTGTCGCCTTCCTCTCGACGTCTCTTCCTCTTATTAAGAGGGGTACTCTCGACCGAAACCTTTTTCTCAACGTCAAACAGCCCATCAAGGCTATATGTGGGTTTCGACAAAGTTGCCATGAAAGAAAGTAGAAGTTAAAGAAAAAGAGGGCATAATAATCTGGAATAAAGAGAAATAGAAAGAAGGAAGCAAGTTTAAAATTTGAAAGTAGAGTGAGAAAAAAGGAGGAAGGTTGGGATATATATAGCACGAAGAAGGGACGGTTACAGGAGTAAAATGGGAACTGCAATTAATTATCGGAGACGTACTGAAGGCAGTTTTCGAGAAAATTGTGCTTAAACTGTTTCGTTCAAATTAACTTCCATTTCGGCTTCAACACGTGTACAACGCATTAAATTCAGGCATATAGAAGGAAGATTTCTTCCCAGATAAAGGAATCCAATCATGTAGGATGAACGAAAATTCCTCAAACGTTCTAGGTATCCTGACTCAAACCCCAACAAAGTACCGGTGTTCAAGTCATGGGGGACTTCTGTTAACCGCCAAAATTGGTGGGGGTTCAAAGAAGAATTTTCCACTAAGATGAGAGGTAAGGGAAACCATAAGAAATATCCCGCTACCTTAGAAAGGAGGTTATATCCAATACCATAGGATATTACAATAAACAAAAGATCATGTTATCACAAACTCTGGGGTACTCCACTGTCATGTCAAGATAACCATCTGCCACATCTGAGTACCCCGCCTCCTTATCGGAGTATACCACCACCAATTCTATCCGGGTACCTCACTACTGCATCTTGGTACCCTACTACTACATTGAGGTACCTTGCTACTGCCTCATCCAGGTACCTCGCTGCTACGAGGTCCAAAGGGTCTACTACTACACCATCTTAGTATTCCGGTATTATACCATCCTGGAACCCCGATCCCTCATAGAACCATTTTACCAAGCAACAAGAATGTCAGAAGAATAAACTACCCAGTCAGAATGCTATGCCCAGGTTCCAATATTAAACTAGTAAAAGAATACTACACAAGTGCAAAACTAGAATTCTCCTTCAACCAAACGTGGAAGGAAAGGGTTGACTCCTTCACTAGTGAAAATGTCATAAAAGAGACCTAATAAATCAATTGATTCGCATTTCAAATATAAACAAAAACATGACGTCATTAAAGGGAGCCATTCCCGCGTAAATTAATACCTCCCATTAATGCTTGTCAATCTCTTTAACACAGCTAATCAATTTGGTCTAAATTAGGAGGATTTGATTGGCAAGAGGGAGGGAATAAAAGAAGACGACCATGTTGAGAGAAGGGGAGAGGAAAGGAAATTGGAGAAAGAGAGATCCAAAGCTTTTTTCTACTTATCGACTCATTCGATTTCGCCATCTCCAACGGTGTCAGAATCCTCCAATAGAATAGATCGCAAATCACCATGGCATTGATGTCCAGTGTGAATCGACTAAAGAGTTGTATTTCACTTTTTACAAATATATAAGATATACGTTGTTTTCTCCTTACTTGTAATCGCAATTGTGTTCAGTTTGTTTTTGTATAGGTATCGAGCTATGTGATACCCCTCCGTACCGTGGTCCCTTTAAAAGTCGTTATTTGAAAACTAACCCCGGTGACGATTTTCTGATAACATATCGATTGTAGGATCTTGGCCTAATCTAGACGTATTTGGATTCCCTCATCACCTTACTTTATCTTCAACTAAATCAATGATCTAGATTAATTTTATATTTTGGTTGAGTAAAACATAAAAATTAACAGAAATAATCCATACCATTGATTTGGTATATTAGACATGTGTCAATAGATTATGAAGGTGGGACAATGTGAGGAGAGAAAAGATGAGAAAAGAATTCAGATCCTAGACAACAACCTTCAACATCAAATCTTTTTTTCTTTTTCTTTTTTTTTTTTGAACTTTCCTTATAGTTACTTAATATATTTAATTTCAAATAATTACTATTTACGTTTTAAGTAATAAATATTTTATATGGTAATAAAATTATTACATTTTTTTCTTACTATTTATATATATATATATATATATATATATATTTAAAATGCTCAAAATATTAAATATTGTACTACTATGATATATAAGATGTATTTGAAATTGTTTTTATAATTTGAATTAAGGGTAATATTGGAATTTCAAAATATTACTATTTTATGATGCAAATACAGTTTTAAAGGGATGCAAATATCATTACTGTTTAGATCTAAATGGACTAATAAATATTGAAGTTGCATTAAACTTGAATTTTGAATGAATAAAATTGTTAAAAAGTATGTATAAAAAAATTTGTTTTTTTTTTGTTGATATATTACAATTATACGGGGTTTAGAGAGCGGATAAACTCAAACCCACAACCTTATGATATAGATATGAAGGGTTTACCACTGTACCAATCTTATCTTATAAAAAACAAAAATCGTTAAAACTTAACTACTTGTTATAGGGATTTGAACCGATGCATGTATCTAATTAATGCATGGCCATAGTTGTTAATACAAAATGATAAAAATTTTGAAGCTTGATTTGATCCAAATCAACACGCGAAGTGAACAATCAACAAAGTAATGTGAAAGGACCAACTGTTGAATTCCTACCTTTTCATTTCTGGACCCGAATTAAGCACTTAGAGGACGAGTTTACTAATCTAGAATTAGAATTAGGTTCCACTGAAAAAGAAATAGAGGTGAATCGGAATCAAGTTACTAAATTATATTCACGTGTTTACTAACAATTTAGGAATCGAAAACAGAATCAAATTTATTCCATTTTTAATGTTTACTTAAAATAAAGAATCAGAATAATACATAATTGATTACAAAAATGCCCTTGTGTATAAAACTTAAAATATATATATATAATTTATTATGAAAAAATATATTTATATTACCCATAACACTATAAATATAATAATTAACATCTTTATATTGTATTATTTGAACTAATTAGATAAAGAACTATTGAGATAACTTGATTAAAAAAAAAAAAACCACAACCTTATATACAAGAGATATTAATATGCCATAGTTATTATTATTATTATTATTATTATTTTAAAAGTGCAGTAATTATTTTTAGTTCATAAATTGTATCTTAATATGTATATATAAAGATAAATTTTTTATAAATCGCACGGCTAGAATAATATAAATTATTAATTATGTAAACCAATACTAAGATTAAAAAATAAAAATAAAATAAAAACAAGTAAATCAATATGATTTACGTAAATTAAAAACAAAAGTCAATAATCATGAAGAAAATGGTTGCTTTTTTTTTTAAGTGATAATATTTTAGAAAATAAATAATGAATTCCTTTTTCAATCAAGAAAGAGAACTTAATTCCTAGGGTGTATAAGAGGAATCAAGTTCCCTTTCCATCAAGAACTTAATTCCTGATTTATGAGTGGGGTCTACGGAATTTAATTCCCTAAAAATTTAGTAAACAGTGGAATTTAAAAATCAAGAACTTAATTTCCTTTCCTAAGAAGAATTCTTAATTAGTAAACACGTCATCAGTTAAATCTAATTAAAATGTTATGATTCTTGGTATTCTATTGTGTTTGTAATTAGAAATTTGTTTTGGAAAGGGATGTACAAGACACATTTCTGTGATGGAAATGAATTAGGCTATGTTTGTGATTGCTATCCTTTAAAAATAATCCGCTTATAGTCTAACTTAAGATAGAATCAACTTAACAAAAAAGTGAGTAGGTGTTTGGTAAACTAAATTTTAAAATTGATTTGCTTTTAAAATGCGGAAAATGTATTTGATGAAATAACAAAAATAGACATCATTTTAATATGAAAAATAATAAGTGGGTATAATATTATATAATTTTAATTTTAATATAATAAATTTTTAAAATAAATAATTAAATATTTAAAATAAATTAAAAAATTAGAAACTTGAAATTGCCAGAGGTGGATCTGTCCACCTCCGGTGATGGCGGAGCTCGTATGGTGGATCTGTCCAGTAAAGGCGGATCTGTTCCAGTTCAAGCTCATACGATTCTCATTGTGACTAGGCCACCGGTGTGGTTAGGTTCGACTCGCCAATTGTCCTTCGCCTCTTTTGTAGAACCAACGGTAGCACCATCATCGAACCAGGGCCTACTCGGTGGTAGAACCAGTGGTAGCACCATCATCAATGTCGTAGAATCACCAACACCAGGACACTCACCAAGCCAAAACACCTCGCCAGATCTCCGATCATTACTCGCCGCGGATTCTGCCGGAGACATCGTCGGTGAATGTCTGTCCTCCAACATCAATTTTTGGTAGTGGCCACCACCATTCCCGATCTGTTAGTTTTTTTATTTTCATACTTTACTTTTTAGTTTTTTATAATATTATTATTAAATATAAGGGTAATATTGTCTTTTATTAAAATAGTGAGGGTATTTTGGACATTGTATAATCAATAAGCTAGCTTCTGCTTCCAAAAGCAAACCCCACCCAGCTTCTCAAAAGCTGATTATTGGGGGAGCAAATTGCAAAATAAACTGCTTTTAGAAAGTTTACCAAACATCTATCTGCTCAAAGCTTGAAAAATAAGTAATTACTTCTCAAGTAAAAACAATCTCAAACATAACCTTAGTTTTCTTTTCAAAGTACTTTTACTCGTCATAGTTTCACTCACGAGTTTGCAATTTTTCATAAGCAATCAAGATGGTCAGACCGCATCAAACTAGCCTTATGGACTGGACTAATTATTGCTCTATTGAGCCCCCCACCTCTAGAAGCAATGCACTGGTTCCTGACGAGAACTTAGTAGGGGAAACTGGGATCAAATCCTAATTACATTCCGTCATGTTGCAAGAGTTATGTATTGCTGTCAAGTGCAGTGCATGGGAGGTTTTTGAATAATACAATACATTTCTACCTGTCTGAAATATGGTAAGAGGCCAGGGTAGATTTGTGTAATTTACCCTATTTTATATTTTTATAATATGAACTACTGATTAGTCATATGGCAAATACTGTTTGACAAGGCCACCCCGGAAGTCATACATTGTTCCTAGTATCAATGTATCATTTGCAAAGTAAAAATCTGAAGCTACATGTCTTAGCGAGTAACAAAAGAAAAACGATGATCGCAAATTTAATTGTAATACCTAAAACGAAACAAAGAAAAAGGATGGGATCCATAGAGAGGCAATTTCTAGTATCCACCTACATAAATACATGAAGATGATGCCATTGCAGAGTATTCCAGCTACATTCATACGGAATTTTTTTCTTCAGTTACTTCCAAATTCCCTTCAGGATACAACTCCCAAGCACGCTTCAAGTAGCTCTACCAAATTTCAAATTAAAAATTAATACGTCTAAAGTTTAAATACACGTAAACATTACAATCTCTAAGGTAAGTATTCCGGTATATCTCGCTCTCGACTTGTGTTGTTGAGTCAAGAGTAAAATTGGAAATGTTTTCAATATAAAAGATCAATGGTGGTTGAAAGTAAAGAAAGTTCAAAAGTTTGAATTGAGTCATAAATTAAAAAGTAGTAATCAACTAAAAACTACTACTATCATAGAACGAACTAAACAAATTTTGCACAGGGAAGAGAAAATACCTGCAGCATACCAGCAGCAACATACTGTTCAATAACTGTCTCTGCTTTTATGTTAGGTAGATTCATACGCTGTAATAACATTTCCACTTTCTCCTTATTTACATATTCCGGAAGCTGTCAACACAATGAACAGTTGTATCACTAATGCAGTAGACTTAAAATAAAACGACATATTTATAACAAAAAAATTAAGCTTATTTAAGAGTTCTACACACTTAATTGACATAACTTAATCACACCACCAATCAATTAATGAGTTATACTAGTTTTGTGTGCACATGTCTTTAACTATTCTAGAGTGAAAAATGTTAGAATTCTCCAAATCTTTTATATAAAAGTTTACACACACGTACCGTTGAGGAAGAGCTGGTATCCCAATATGTATACGTTACACCATCAAGAATAGTTTTAAAACGTGGTGTTCCCGTTTCGTATAGTTCGTCAATAAAAATCTTTGCTTTTTCATCCTAATCAAATAAAAAGTAAAGATGTAATTAAAAACCAATGAGGGAATGAGAAATAATCTTGAAAAATCAATACATTATAACCCACGTTATTGTCTCTAATGCCAAAAACGAGGCCTGCCAATTTATTTTGAGGGAGCTGCATACAAAACAAGAAAAAAAAAATTAATATAACAATGCCTAGTGTAGTGCCAGTTGGTGGCAGGAGAAACAAATTGCACTTTAGCCAAACACAATATTGATGTATACGTTTGATAGGATGCAAGTGATTCACAGATTAACTAAACTTTCAAGGAAGAAAGTAGCTAAACAAAGAGAAAGGAAAAGTAAAATAGGGCAATTACAAACATACCAATGCATGAAATTGGTCTTCTACTGATTCCAACGAACTTTTCTCCCTAATCAAAGCTCTGCAACGTTGAAAAAATTAACCTTACACATATAAAAATATAAACACACTGAACCCAAAAAATACGATATTAATTCTCATATTAAGCTATCAAATTATAGTAATTGAATAAAAATTCTCCTATAAGATGCACCTTGCTATATCTTGCTCCTTTTATAATATACAATATAACCGAAAGACAAAATCGCCACCTAAAGTGGTTTTGATTTGAATCTTATAAAAGATATACTTATCAGATGAATAACTATGGCATATTGAGCGCACAGGAAACCCTCTGTAAAATTATCAACTCCTATGTTAGTCACAAATGCACCCGAAAAATCCTCCTATAAGGTTCACTTCTCTTTTTTAGAATACAGAGTATAACCAAAAGACAAAATTGCAAGATTGCCTTTCAAGCACAAAGTGGTTTTGATGTGCATCTTATAAAAGAAATCTTTAACAAATGAATTAACTATAACATATTGAACATTTGAGCTTAATGACAAGCACACCATTAGTACATAAATTAGTTGATATAATCATATAACACTTAAGATGCCAAATGAAAAATGCAGAAGAAACCCACCCTATAATCATACGCAAAAAACTGAGATATGATACCTTGCAGGCGTTGCATTTTTGTTATTTACGTCAGACATAGACATGCCAACAAAATCATCACGGACGTCCAAACAAATAAATCGACCTCTCTCTGAAGCTTTCAACTTCAGCGCTTGCTTGAACAAATTAAAGGGTTCCTTTACAAACTTCATCTACCACCACGACCAATCAATTCAATTCAAATATTCAAATCGACAGTCATTCTGGTACAAATTTGCAGAATTTGAAATGCAGGCACAAATATAATTTTTTTAAAAGATAAAATTAAAACAATCATAATAGAGACTAACCTTCGACAGAGATATTCGCTGCTGGCTGCGAAGTGAAGAAAGGAACCGACGATTAGATACTGAAAATCGGGATATTAAAAACAAAAAAGTAAAAAAAAAAAAATTAAAAATCAATTACCTTCTGCGATATTTTACTCGGCTGCTGCTGTTGAGTGATGAGATAGTGAAAGATGAGAAGGTTAGGGTGCGTTTGGCACAGAGATGGGACAGGACAAGGTGGGACGGGACAGGACAGAACGGGACGGGACAGTTGTTCCATATTGTGTTTGGAATGTCTGGGACAGAACTATTAACTGTACTGTTATGCGTTTGGTATGGATGGGACAGGACGGGACAAGAGGTTCAAATGACCAGAGTGCCCCTCATATGTATATAATATATATATAAAATAAAATATAATTATATATATATATATATTATTGTATATGAAATAATGTTTAAAATATTATATATAATAATAAAATTTAATATATATATATATTATCTTATATATTATTGTATATGTAATAATTTTTAATAAATTATATATTATTATATACAATAAAATATAATATATATAATATATTAAAATATTAAATATATTTATATATTATTAATATTTATAATAATATATAATATATATTGTATTATAATATATATATGATATATTAAATATTATTATATATAATATTTATATAAGATATATATAATATATTAAATATTATTATATATATAATAATATATGTAATAATACTTAATATATTATATTATTATCATATATAATAATAAAATAAAATATTAATATTAATATATAATATTATTATATATAATATATATATAATATGTTATATATATACATAAATGATCTAATATATATTATGTTATTATTATATATATTATTATTATAATAAAATATATATTATATTATATAATAAAATTTAATATATATATATTATCTTATATATTATTGTATATGTAATAATTTTTAATAAATTATATATTATTATATACAATAAAATATAATATATATAATATATTAAAATATTAAATATATTTATTTATTATTAATATTTATAATAATATATAATATATATTGTATTATAATATATATATGATATATTAAATATTATTATATATAATATTTATATAAGATATATATAATATATTAAATATTATTATATATATAATAATATATGTAATAATACTTAATATATTATATTATTATCATATATAATAATAAAATAAAATATTAATATTAATATATAATATTATTATATATAATATATATATAATATGTTATATATATACATAAATGATCTAATATATATTATGTTATTATTATATATATTATTATTATAATAAAATATATATTATATTATATAATAATATATAATATATAATATATATTTTGGATAATAATAATAAAATATAAAATTATATATATTATATTATATTATATATATAATTATATATTATTTAATATAATAATATATATAATATAATATAATATAATATTATATTATATTATATTATATATATTATTATATTAAATAATATATACTTTTATATTTTATTATTCTTATCCAAAATATATATTATATATTATTATATAATATAATATATATTATATATAATAATATATAGTATTTGTATTATATAATATATAATAATATTAATATTACTAATAAATAATATATATTAAAATATATATAATAATATTTATATTATATTATATATATATAATATTATAAAATATATATACATATAAACTATTGCATAAGTTTATGATTTTTTGAAGATTTAAGGGTAAAAAGGTCTTTTTGAGACTTGTCCCATGCATGGGACAAGTCTGGCCTAGGGTCTTGGGTGGGACAGAAATTGATGATTTTTGTCCCACCTTGTCCCGTTCTGTCCCATGCTAAAGTCGTGCCAAACGTGGGACAAGAAGAATCTGTCCCACATTATCCTGTCCCGTCCCGCGTACCAAACGCACCCTTAATGTTTATGTGGGGAAAGTATCATATTCCCCCCGACGTTTGCCCTATTGTTAAGACGAGAACAGGGTTCGGCTATATTGACCATTTTTCCACTAAAATCAAAGAAACGTTAAAAACACCCCTTCTGTTACATTTTTAATCCAATAAATAGATTTTCTGCTCCTTTGACTGTTAAAATTGAAGTGAATGACCGTTTTATCCTTCAGTTAACTACATATAATTACTATTTAACCCTCAAAATATTAATTAAATAAAAAATATATTTAAAAAACAGAAAACAAAAAATAAAATAAAACAATAAAAAATATGGATCTCCACTGTTCATCTTTGAGATAAACAGTGGAGATCTCTTTTTTTTATTTTTTATTTAAATTCAATAATAATAATAATAATAATAATAATAATAATTAGAATCAAATTAAATATAAATTAAATTATTATCTATTTTTCCTAAAAGGAAAAATATAAATTAAATTATTATCTATTTTTTAAAAGGATTATCTAATATTAAATTATCTCATAATTTTCCTTCAAAAAAATTATCTAATAATTTAAGAAAAATATATATATTATCTAATAATTTTCCTTCAAAAAAATATAATTATCTAATAATTTAAGAAAAAAAAAAAGAATTAACATATCATCATCATCATCATTACAATCCAGATTATTCCAACATCAAATTCGTCAACTATTCTTGATCTTCAATTTTGTTCAAAATCAATTCCAAAACCCTAACCATTTTCTCTAATATATTCACATCTTTACCATTGGGAACTGAGTGTTTCTTCCTGCAATATATCAAAATCCAAACTTAAATCAAACTCAACCACCAAAATCAACCTATATCAATTTTTCTTCCTGCAATATAAACTCAAATATCCACCAAGAATCATCCCAATTCATTAAGCAACGAAAAAAAAAAAAAAAAAAAAAAAAACCAAACCAAACCAAACTAAATTGACCAACCCACCACCAGTCAAACACACAATCCAACCTAAAACCTAAATCGACCACCACCCTAAATCAAAGCAACCCAGAAACCTCCTTGAAATTCTTACCAAATCCACTTAAAAATCGACACCAAACCCCACTCATAAACCGCCAACGAAACCACCCACCAGCCATGAACTCGCCACCAATCCCACCCAAAAATCTCCTAGAAACCGCCACCACCCAGAGATCGATCGAAGGAGAGAGAGATCGACGTGATGAGATTGAGAGAGAGAGAGAGAGAGAAATGAGATCGGAGTGGCTAGAATGAGAGAGAGAGAGAGAGAGAGAGAGCAGAAGTTGAACTATTGAAGAAGAAGAAAACTGGGTTGGTGATGGTGAGAAAGAGAGATGTTGAAGATTAGAGAGAGAGAGAGAGAGAGAGAGATTTGAGATTGATCTCACTTTTTTTTTTAAATGTTTTTTTTCAGTTTTTTTTTTAATTACTGCCCCCCACAAGGTAAATGTCGTTAATGCCTTTTGAATTTAATGGTCAACGTCCAAAATGGACGGTAAAGGTGACATAAGGGGTTATTTTGTTTTTTAACATTTATTTGATTTTAGGGGGAAAACGGTCAATATGCCCAAACCCTATCCTCGTCTTAATAATAGGGTAAACATCATGGGGTAAAATGATATTTTCCCTATTTATATGAAGTTAGGGTTTGAACTTACACTTATACCCTACAAGGTTTATTATTTGCCAATATGCACAAATATTCCGGATATTTCACAAAATACCCTTACCGTTAATTGACTTCTCTCAACTTTAACCATTGACCATATTTGTAGTTCATACTCTTGATGGCTACTTATTTTTTCTTTTATTTTATTATTTTAAAGTTAATATTTTAAAAAATATAAATTAAAGAAAAAATAATCAATATGACGAGAAGAAGATCGACCCATCAGCATAACCGTCAGAGGCGTTAAGCGGAGCAAGGCACAACATGCCTCCGTAGCCTAAGGCACAAGGCGAGGTGCACGCCCAACTAAAGCTAGGCACAATCTTTTTATAAAAACATGTATAAACATAAGTTATCCATAATTTTTCAAATGACTACTTTAAAAAATATTCTTAACACATAATAATTAATAAAAACAACAATTAGCGTCATGATTAATAGTTGCAAAAACAATTAAAACCATCACAATTCAAAGGAAAACATGTTCATTCATTGAAATCAATTTTAAAATCATCATCCCCTCCAATCCTCTCTTAAAGATCGCCTTTTTAAAGTTGATCTCCCTCATCTTCCCCTTCAATCTCTTCTTCACTTTCCTCCTCATCTACTAGATGAAGTGATAATCGAACTTGAGATTGTTGTGGTACCCTTGACAAAGAAGCCTCTCTCGATCTAAATTGATAACTAAAGGGCTTATTCAGTAACGTTTTCGTTTTCATTTTCTGTTTTCTGTTTTGGTTTTCGAGTTTGAAAACGCGTCCGGTAGTAATTATGGAAAACAATATTCCAATAATGAAAACATTAAAAACGCGTCTGGTAGTATACTTTAAAATAAGAAAACAATGAAAACGTTTTCGGTAAAATTAATTTTCAAAATCCTTTTCAACTAACTGTACCCATATAATCAAACATTAAAAAAGGTTTAATTCAATTTTTTTTTTCATATATATTTTTGATATTAATAAAAACAGTAAGTATACACCAACAACAATAATAAAAGACAATATTAATATTATAAAAAAAATAATGATAACACTGAATAAATTGTATTGATAATAACCATACAAACAAAGTTTAATTAATCATAATGTTTATCTATTATGATAGTCATTCCACAATTGTAATGCGATCTCATTTCTAACTGGGTTCACTTGTGTCATGTTATTTTGAGACATGTCCAAATTAAAAATATGTGTCTTCGCTTCTTCCTCAAAAATCATATCTTCTAGTTCAAATTCTCTAAACAACCTATCGCGACGAGCTTCTTTCCGTATAAAGTTATGCAATACACAACATACAATTGGAATCAGTCGTTGCCTACATGGTGGGTAATTAGGCATTAACTTCAAAATTGAGAAACATGCCTCCAATACATCGAAACACCGCTCAATAACATTACGCAAAGATGAATGTGTGTAATTGAACAACTCTATTGGAAGAGAAAAAACAAGGGCAAGCGCCCAATTACATAAGGCAGATTAGTAGCAAAGTAGAGCAATAGGACAAAAAACAGAGCATAAAACCATAAGAAACACACAAGACAACCCTCAAAAACTAGACACGCACCATCTGACCCAACACTAAAAGCAACCACCAAGCAACAAAGAAACCCCTAAAGAGACCAAAAAATCTAGCCAAGACTACAGAAGGAAAGCAGCTAGAGAACAACACCCCAAAACAAAAAACAGAGCACCCCAGCAAACCTGAACAAGAAGAATCAGACTCCCCGCTATAATATGTTAAATAACATGGACCACTAAGAAATACATGATTAATTTTATTAATTTCAAACTATTATTCTCCCAAAACAAGTCAAAATACAACAAAAAACCAAACTAATTGTTGATTATATGGTTATACCCTTCATCTATACTCATCTCTCAAACTAAGTCAAAATAAATCAAAATATAGCAAGAAAATACAGCAAGAAAAGTCAAAATAACAAAATCTTCTATACCCATCTCCCAAAACAAGTAAAAATACAACAAGAAAACAAACTAATTGTTGATTATACCCATCTCTTAACTAAAATAAAAAATTAAATGCAACAAAAATACTTCATGTATAAAACAACAACAAACACCAAATACACAAGCCAAATAGCAGATGCACAAAAACAAAGGGAAAAAAAACCTGTCAAAAAACTCAAAAATCTCAATCAGAACTGAATAACTTGATATCACTTTTGTTTTGTTTTTTTTTTATAAAGAGAGCTCAAATTAGAAAATTAAAATATGAAAAATTGATTCATAAGGTACATACCTCGCTTGTATGAAGTTTAGTGAAGTGAGGATGAAGACCAATAAATCTATGCATAAGTCAAAAAAAATTTAAACAAAATCTTAACAAGAACAAAAAAAATTGTAGAAGTTACACATTGTACGTACCTTGAAAATGAGGAGAAAATGGAAAAGATCTTCAAACAAGGAAGAACATTATAAGAAAAAATGACAAAAGAAGAAATAAAACGAAAGTAAAAAGAAAATGAGAAGAAGAAAGTAAAAAAAGTGAGGGAGTTGTCGCAAATGTAAGGAAGTGAGACAAATAAAGTTGTTCTCATTTAATTGAAAACGTTGAAAACAACAAAAAAAAATTTTTTCTTCTCATGCCTTGAAAGTTGAGATTGATTTTTTAAAAAAAAAATATTTAAAATAAAAACAGGTTGTTGGACACATTTCTTTGTTTTTTACAACTCTAAAACGTAAAAAGACAATTTAGAAATGTTGCCGAACACGCTCCAGACTGTCCAACTTCTGCAGTTATAGCAACATCATTCCAAGTCAGATTGTCTTCCATTGTAAAACAAGTTCATCATCTATTTCATTCTCATCATCCAAACTCCCATTCAATTATTCAATGTTATCATCAATTTCTTTCAAATAAATGGGATCAATGTGTCACGCAAATCATATCAACGCCTCGATGCTCTATTGTATTTTATAAACACCAAATCATTTAAATGACTTTGAGCTAGTATATTTCTCCTTTTTCTATGAAGTTACAATAATTTATGCATACAAAAGTAAGAATATTTAAATTATAATCTAAATTTTAAATTGTAATTAAAAATAGTCTAAAAAATAAAAACGTATACTTACATGTTCAATAACGCTCCAATTCTGTTCACACCCAGATGAACTACGAGTGAGCATAAGATTCTTTATGGCAAATTTTTGCAAAATTGGTGCAGAAGTGCAATATGAATCCCACCACTCATTTGTTAATTAAAAATCATTAATAAATATTTATATATGATGTTATTTGTTATATAGAAATAGAATACATGTTTTAATAAAAAAAAATATATACCTGGTAATTTCAATCCTTTCATTCTAACGACCATTGGACTACCAAATAGTTCTTGAGTTCTTTTATACTTGGCGAGCTCAACATCAATTTTACATCGAGTCTCTACATCTAGGACCAACCTTTCTATGCATGTAAATAATCCAGTTGTCACTTCTCCATCAACAGTTCTAGTATTGTAAAAGAATTCCAGGTTTGAGTACCACCTGGCTCCATGTAAAGGGCAATGAAGTTGAATATTCCATCTATTATCAATCAACTTGAAAATTTCTCCATATCTACTTTCATTACAACTAAAAGATTTGGCAATAGCTTCTTTGGCCATATCCATAACCTCATAGATATAACCCATGGGAGGCTACCTTAAGGGCAAACACCACATTGTTCCAAAATGAGGGCATTAGCATAACTTCCACAACTCTTTTAGCCCCTATTTTCTTTAGCCCATTTACTTTTTGTCTACTCAATGGAATTAAACATCCTTCTAATGTTGGCCTTTTGACTATGAATTCTAGACCAACGTGATAAATATGGTTATAAATCTTGTTTTTACAGGCCTTAACAATTCATTCATGTTTGTATACTTCCTCAACATGTTCACCACACCTGTTCGGATATAGATGAAACTATTAACCATAATGGCCCTCCCAAATGTTTGCTTCATTTTTTTCAACTTGAAAATATCTTCTAAGATTAAATAAAAGTAGTGTGCTGCACATGGGGTCCAAAACAAATGTGTTAGTATATGTATGATATAATATATTCATAAGTCATAACTAATAAGTTAAATATAATAAAAAATATAAATAAATACCTACCAAAACATTATTTGAAGCACTGTCGGTGAGAACCACGTTGCTTATATAAACCTTTTCCACAAATTGACTCAATAGCTCAAACATCTTCTAAACAGTTTTAGCATATGTCAAAGCATCAACGGACTCAACAATCATACTTCTTTTAGGACTATTGACTAAGAAATTAATCAATGTTCTTTCTCTTCGGTCCTTCCAACCACCCGATAGAATCAAACATCCATAAGTCCTTCATTCATTTTTATGCTCCTTCATTGCATCAAGGGTGAGTTCCACCTTATTCAAAAGGGGAACCCTGACAGTTTGACACATGGACCATATTGTCCAACTGCCTCACAAAATGTATTAAAGCTAAGGTACTTCACAACATTGAATGGGATCCCCGCATCATACATCCATCTAGCAAAACTCTTACAAACTCGGTCCCTTAATTCCTTATTTATAGAATCAGTTTCACCCAACTTCGTTTGACTTGAGAGGGTGTTATAGTACAAATGAAGTGGACCCGTCTGTTTTGGCTTTTCAAATAACTAATGCTTTTATTGTTGCTTCCACTTCCACTTGATAGAGTTAATCTTGTACCAAATGATCATTTTTGAATAGAAAGCATCGCCAAATCATCATCTCCTTTACCAATGCCAAAAGAATCATAATCATCTTTCGGTGCCAAATTTTTCTCTTCTTTCTCATACTTTTTCTTCCACATATAATATAGGATCTCCTCTTTTACTTGTTATGGAACACGAGCGCAAATTGTGACATTTCTAGAACATCCAGCTAAATGTTGTTTGGCACGATATATTCCTCATTTTGACTCTACCACAAAAAAAAATGCATTTTGTGGTATTTTTACCGTTAGAGATAGCGCATTTAAAATAACGCCATGGGGGGATCCTTCATTTGATTTGATGTTTGATATGCATATAATGTCGATATCTAGACCTATAATCACAAAGAATAATAAAATTATAATCAAAATTCCTTCAATAACAAACTAACACTCTAACAATACAAGTGCAGGAGTGCAACAACTATGTAAAACATTTATCCAAAGTATTTATCAACAATTCAACATGGCAGCAGTTGTGCATGCCTAAGTATTTCAAGGTCTAACCAATAAATTTATCAAATACAGCAATATTAACACTCTAACAGTGACAATAACACTATAACAACATAACAAAACATCAAAGCAAAGTAACAAATTCGATTATTCAACATTCATTCAAATAAACAACATGCATAATCTTAAACATGCTTTCATTCAACACACACTTAGGCATAATAACAAATAAAACAACAGTATTTCAAAGTCTACATAAGTACACATTGAACAAACACTTCGGAAGCATATTTATAACACTTCAACAGCGAATAAAATAGCAAATCAGTATATTTTATATTAAAAAATTCTGTAACATAACAACTTAAATTTGGAGACTTAAAGATGGAGAGAGAGAGAGAGAGAGAGAATGATAAGAAAATTCGGAATAAAAAAAAAACACAAAAATAACTTACTTGATCAGTTGATTGATGAACTGGTCCACTGGAAGTCTTCAACTCTTGGTCTTGGAAGTTAAAACAGCCTTTAACTTTGGTCTTAGAAGTCTTGGAGAGGAAATTGGAGGAGATCGGATGAGAAACTTCAAGTTTGGTCTTTTGTTGGCAATGAGTTATGTTTTAAAAGATAGGGTTACCTTTTTTGTTTTAAAAATAAGGAATTGGAAATCACGTGACTTATAAAATGAAAAAAAATTAAAAAATAAATAAAACAACAACAACAACATATGCATGTTGCGAGGAGGTTCCCCTAATATGACTCAATGAGTAAGAGGTGTGCCCTACGTCGCCCGTCGCCTAGGCACACTTTTAAGTGCGTTTTTGACAATAATGTCTATCAAATTGATGATAAAATAAGTTACATGCATCAAACGATCTGATTTGAGGAGATCAATTATCTCATCAGATTGATTCGAAGGATATCAATGTGATTTGCATTGTACTGTATTGTATTATATTGTATTATCTTTAATGCGGATATAAGTCCGACCATTTTGTGATTGGTTTATTTATGTGACAAATCACAATGAGATCTTTTGTAAGGGTAGCTTAGGTTCTTCATGTAATCATCGAAGTTCATGATCGTGTTTGGAAAGCTTCTCGGTATCCCGAGTGCTTCAAGATCAAGAGTCTCAAAGGTATATCACTTGACTTGTACTCTTGAAGAGATTAGGTTCACACATACACACAACTCATTCATTTGTGTTTTTATTGTCATTTAAGTGTGAATTGCACCATTTTCACACTTGCTCATATTCCATATAGGTTATGGTGTTAGATCGAATGGGAAGGCCTCTTTTTCTTATTGTTGCAGTCTTGATGTTGTCGTGGTGAACCGTAAAAACCATTCTAGTGGATTTGACCGTCTAAGTGTCATCATGGACTACTGTGAATAATGGGCACGACATTCCTTCTAGTGGATTTCGCAGTTCAAGTATTGTCTTAGATGACCGTGAAAAATCTTCTAGAGGTTTTCCCCGTCATTGTGTTGTTATAGAGAACCGTGATAAAGTGGCACAAAGTTTTCGTCAGTGAATTTCGCGGTTGTGTTTTTATCACGAACTATCACAAAATAGGACTGCGATTTTCTAGCAACGATTGAGTTATGAAAAAATATATAATGAACCTAATTAATCTAGAGGGAGGGGGTGGTGAATAAATTAATTACCAAAATTTTCACAATTTTGCTGATATAAAAAAAATTAAAAAAAAAAAAAAAAAAAAACCAACCCCTAGCTAATCAAAATAACTATCAAAGAGAAAGATGCGGAAAATATATAACACATGAATTTTTTACGTGGAAACTCACACGGGAAAATCACGGGTTGTTATGTGCACCACACAAGAACCTCGAATCCACTATTTGCAAATACGATTACAATCTAGGTTGACCACATCACACCTAAGTTTACTAATCCTTCTTTGCTACCCGTGGACCTTTAATAGTGACTCTAGTCCCTTGCTTGCAAACTACCTAATAGTAAATACAAGACTTGTCTCTTAAGAGAAGAGATAAAAAAAAAACCTAAAGTGAATATATGCAATATTCAAGATGCTAAAATGCATGGTTAGACATTTAAGCTTATCTAGGCATGTATGACATATTAGACATTCCTATATATCATTTTGCTAGATGACATGCATAAAACACAGCTAAATAAGCAAACAAAGTCCTATATGCAATATCTACCACAACCAACACACAAAACACAATATAGAAACTATCTTGAAACTATTCAAGTCATAAAGAAGCAATCTTGAGACTAGTCAAGTAATAAAAAAGCTATCTTGTAAAACAAGAACATATAAAGGATGAAAATGATGTTCTAATAACCAGTCATGTGAGCAAAGAAGAGAAATCAAGAGAAATCATACCTAACTCATGCTAGATGATGTATGAAACATGAAAGATGAAGGGTATTGGTGTTTTGAATGATCAAAGATCAAGTCTTGGTGATTTTTGTTTGAAGACACTCTTTGGTTCTTGAAAGATGTAAATTTTGCTCACAAAAAATGACCAAAGGTCATCAAGACACATATATATTTAGTCAAAATGAAATGACATCGTTTTGGAGAAGTGGCTAGAAAAAGGCAAAAATGTGTCCTTGAATTTGCGGTCGGTGACTGCAGAATAAAGGCACAGAATCCCAATAGACACGTTGACCGGAATTCTTGGCCTTGATTTGAGCTTTAGGCCGCCGAAGGAAGGTGTGTAATTGAAAAATGATCCTCTGGTCCCTTTTATACGCCCTTGGTTCTGCTGCCCCTAACCGCATAATGAGAGCGCATAATTGAAAAGTGATTCTCTGGTCCATTTCCTACACCCTTAGTTATGCGGCCCCTAACTGCAGAACAGGGCGCTGATTTCAAAAATAATTTGCATCCTAAAGCCTAAACTAAACATGGCATTCCAAAGAGCAAGATACAATCAAATAAACATGAATGAAGGGAGAACAAGAATACATACATGTAAAACACACAACAAGATGCAACAACAAAGATTAAGTGAAGTGCATAAAAGTGCAATGCATACAAGCAAGCATGACAAGTGTGTGTGTGTGTGTGTGCAACTAAATCTCTTTAACTAAGAGTCAAGTCAAGAAATTTACCTTCATTGAGGCTTTTGATGTCCACAATGAGGTCCTTTGATATATGATGAGGAGTTCTTCAATCCTAAGTTACCCTTACAAGTTTGAACCCCATTATGGTTTTATCAACGAAATTAAGTCAATCAAAAAGCGAAACACTTACAAGTTACCTTTGTCGCTGTTGTTTTTCATAATGATCGACCACGAAAACGGGATCGCAAAAAACAATTTTTTTTTCCAAAACGATGTAGTTTTTGCAATACCCTTATTTATAACCCAAGAAACTTTCTTGTTTACCAAGAACTCTGAATTTTTCATACATTGTAAGCACTATTGAGTTCTTTGAGAGAGAAAGGTTCTTGCAACCATTTGTGACTCTCAAAATCCCCATTCATGTGCATCTAGGACATCATTAAGGATGATTCTTGTTTGCATCATCACTTGGTAAGTAAGAACAAAATATCATATCTTTTATTGTTCTTCCTTTTATTTACCAAGATATCATTATTAGTGCTTTTTCATTAAGGCTTTGGTGATTGTAGGGGTTAGCTAATAACTAGGGTTGTTGGATTTGCATATTCACATATAGTTAAGCATTTAGTGTTAGTATAACACTCATTTGCATTGAGCATTCATTGATTGTTCACTTAGACTTTAATTCTCTTTATTAAGTCCAAGTCTTGTGGCTACATTTGGTAGTTGCACAAGCAAGAGAAGTCTTGCAACAAAAACTTGGTTGGCAAACATTGTCAAGACCCACTATTAAAGGTCTGCGAGTAGAATAAGAAGAGTTACGATCCTTTAGAATAGTAACGAGAGATGTCCACTTAGGATATAATTAAATATTCAAAAAGTGGATTTCTGTGACTAAAGGCCTGTTTGTTTTTGTGGTCAAAAGTCTAAAGGTCATGTTTATGTTTTTTTGGAGTGTGATGTCTGGAAAAACATGAAAAACCATCTGAAATAAAAAAACTAGGAAAGTTGGCTGAAGTTTGAAGTCCTTTGGGTTTGAAATATTTTTAAAATTTTATTCCCAAAATAACCTTTTACAAATATTATAATTCCAATTAAACCACATTTGTATAAAAATAATGTTCCATCTCTAAAACCTGATCTGTAACATTTGAAGCCCCAAAACAAAATTGTTATCTGAAGAACGAGATTTTCTATTTCCGTTAGAAGTCGATGTTGGACATCTTCAATCGGAACCAAACGTGAACTGTAAGAAAATCTTTTTTCTTTGTTTGTCTTTTTTTATTTATTTATTTATTTATTATTATTTTTTTATACTTTGACAGTAGTTAAGTAGACAATTTTTTTGCTTTTCTTTTTTGATATCCGGTTTGGGGTTTAAGACAAAAAGTATGTGATATGTTCTGCTTCTCTTGATTTTAGTATAATAATATCAGTTAAATAATTTATTTTCTTCTTTGTTTTTGTTTTTGTTTTTTTGATATCTGGGTAGTTAAACACGACTTTTGTTTTTTCCTTTTTTGATATATAGTTTGGGTTTTAAGCTAAAAAATCTGTGATTTGTTCTATTTCTTTTAATTTTAGTAGAATAATATGAGTTAAGAGATTCAAGTGTTAAGTAGAGAATTTTTTTTTTCTTTATTATCTGGGTAGTTAAACAGAGAATTTTGTTTCTTTGTTATCTGGACAGTGTTCGTTGTCCTTGTTCTTAAATCAAGTGTCTACAATTGGTTTACTATAATTGTTGACTTCTTGTTACACCATATATTGCATTTTTTATAATATCATGTCACTTTTGTCTTTGGCAAGCTCATTATATTAATATTAATGTTTCACAACTTGAATTTATAGGTAGTTATATAGGTATATGATATGTGATTGTTATCTTTTTCTATATACAATTATTGGAAGTGGCATTTGTACAGGTCTAAAAGTGATAGTTGCGGAATTGTTTTGTTTTTGGATCATTGAATTATTTTTTAGTTGGATTTTGATGCACTTGAAATTCAATTGGATTTGGATGAGGATAGAGATGTATGTTGCTGATTTGGTGGCTATGTTGTTCTTATGAACTTGGATTGTTGTGAGAGTTGGATCATTGAAAATGAGGGAGGCTGAAATGATTATATGAAATGCATATAATTTATTTACTATTTTTAATGTGATATAGATGTCTCAACATAATGATGCTAGTAGGGCAAATTGGATTGACCCAATCCAAAGAAAGGTTTTTATCGATATTTGCCTTCATGACGCAATTAATGGCCTTAGAATAGGTTCAACCTTAAAATCATGTGCTTGGACTAATATTGTCAAAGGCTTAGAGCAGATTATTGGGAAACGTTTTCATCAAAGCAATTGAAAAAAGGGTGGGACTACCTGAGGAAGCAATATGTTGCATAGAATAGATTGATATCAACAACCGGACATGGTTACAATGTTGAGACCAATACTATTGATTGGCCACCTGAGATATGGGAAGAATACATGAAGGTAAAAAATGATTTAATTATTTTAGAGTTTTTGGTAGTTATTAATTTATGTTGGTTCTAATTACCTCTCTATTCTTTTCAACGGAAATATCCGAATGCTAAACAATTTCGCTATAAGCCCTTACAAAATCATGAAGATTTGGAAGTATTATTTTCTAGGGTGGCCGCTATAGGGGCAGACAACTAGAGCTCTAGTATGAAATGAATACAATATATGGGAAGCACATCGGCTCCGTTTTCATCTCCACCATATGGTAAAAGTTTTATTAATTTATTACAAGGAGATTATAGTATTCTGAAAACAACACATTCAAAGTACAACTCCTCATGTCAACCTAATGAGTTCGAGCAGCAACCCGTTACCAAAAAACAAAAGATCAGAAAATATGATGAAAAGCATGAAGAAATGAGAGCAATAATAAGTGTTTTGAAGAAGAGTGATGATAAAAGGTCAATTGTGCAAGAGTGCATGAATGTTATGAGAAAACTTTTAGATTACAAGGATCCATTATATTTTATAGCAACTAATGCATTATGCAAGCGAAAAGAGTATCGTGATCTATGGATGGATATGGAAACTGATCGAGAGTGCCTTTGTTGGATTACAAGCTTGCTAAAATAAAGTTAAAACTCAATGTTTTTCATTGGTGTGGATTATGTTTATGATGTTTATGATGTTTAAGTTTAAAATTTATGGACTATTTCATGTATTGTTGAACTTATGTTATTTTGACATGCTTATGAATGTATCGGTATCTGTTTTTGGATATTTAATTTGTGTTAATTGTTTGTTTCACTAGTATTTGTAACATTCTTGTTTCATATGGTAGATGTCTACGATGAGTCATTGTCCGAATCATTGTCATCAAGTGAAGATGATGATACAAAATTAAAGGTTAAAAAAGTATTGCGAAAACGGTTGATCATATTATTGTCTACAATTCATAAAAGACGTTATATCAATAAGGTACCAGCCTCTACCTCTTCACTGACCGATTCACTTTTCATGCAAGAGATTTTGAAAGGTTCATCTACTAAATGTTAGGAACTAATGCAAATGGAGAAGCGTAGTTTCATTCTTTTATGTTAAACATTTCGTGAAAGGGTGTGGCTTAATGGCATGGTAAACATTTGATTGTAGAAGAGAAAATGACAATGTTCTTAATGATAGTGAGTCATAATCTCTAGAACCGACTTGTTAAACATCGGTTCCAACACTCAGGTGAGACAGCACACAAATATTTTTATGAGCTACTGGTTGCAATGATACATTTTTTGAAAGAAATGATTATAATGGGATAACCAATCAAAGGTTAAGACAAATGTTTAACGTACATTATTTTTATTTATTACTTATTTTGAAGGTATAAATCATATTTTAAGTATTCTTACAATTGAAAGAAAAAAAAAATCTATGAATGATGTAGGATGCCATTGGTGCAATTGATGGAACTCTAATTCATACATGCATTCAAGTTGATAAATAAACACCATATAGGGCTCGTGGGAGGGGGGAATGTTTCCAAAATGTTATGACACTTTGTGACTTTAATATGATATTCAAGTGTAATGTTGCTGGATGGGAAGGAACGGCACATGATTTCAGAGTCTTAACGGAAATTGTTTACAACCCAAGTCATAATTTTCCTATTCCACCACATGGTATTTTATTGACTTGGAAAATACACATTAACACGCACATATTTATTATCCTCTAATTAAATTTACTATTTTTATTTCAAATAAATACTATTTAGTAGGTGTTGTATATACGCATACAAAAGGATTTATGGCTTCATATCGTCATGTTCGTTATTGGTTAAAAGACTTTCATAACGGTGGTAGAACTAGAGGAAAATATGAGGTATTCAATCATTGTCATTTGAGATTGAGAAATGTTATTGAACGTGTTTTTGATGTTTTTAAAGCTCGTTTTCCAATATTAAAAAAAATGGCACCATACCCATATGGTACGCAAAGAAATATAGTGATGGCATGCTTGGCACTACACAATTTTCTTCGCAACAAATCAATTGATGATACATTATTTTCTACTTATGATGATGAAGATCTTGTTGTGGAGAATGAAAATGCAAATGAAAACCAATCACCTACTACAAACAATGATTTTGGATCTTTAGATCAAGTATTTATGCAAAATGTCAAGGGGCAAATTGCAAATGAACTTTTAGAAGTATTTGTATAATTTTATGTAATTGTAATGCAACATATTTTGATTTTTTAAAATTGGGCTTAGTATTTTATTTTATTTTATTTTTTTTTTTGTGGGCAAACTGTGATATTGATAGGTAAATTAATCATCGAAATGTTACAAACATTTGTTTAACTATCATTATCATTTTATAATCCAAATATTTTTTGATTCCATATATTTTAGTAACATTTCTTTAACTATCATCATCATTTTGCAATCCAAATACATTTTGATTCCATATATTTTGATTCCACGTTTACTTGATTTGGTGAATTTAAATCAAATAATTAAATTACTCAATTTTATTAAAGTTAAAAAAATATATTTTATTGGAATGCCGTAAAAAAATAAATTACACAATCATTTTAAAGTTAATTATTATTAATAGTGTAATATATATGTGACCATTAAAAGTGTAGGAGTAAGAATGTTAAATTACAGGTTTTCAAATGTTATGTTTTGAAAAAACAAACAACTTTACTTTTCCATTCAGATTTTAAATACAAAAAAAAAAAAAAACAAACAAACAGGCTGCCTAGACTTCAGATTTCAGAACCATTCAGACTTGTTCAGACTTCAAACAAAAAAAAAAAACAAAAAAAACAAATGCCACCTAAGTGGCTAAGAGGCTAGTTTATTGGGTTTTTCCCGGTTAGAGGGTTTCCCACGTAAAAATCAATTATCATTTAATTTCTGTACTTACACATGATTTTATTGTTATTTGTGTTGATTGTTTGGTTTAATTTTGACTAATCGAAAAAAGTTGGTAATTAATTGATTAACAACTCATTCACCCCCATCTAGATTGTTTAGACACACTTAGAGTTATTTTTAATTAGTATCAGAGCGTGTTCCTAAACATACATAGGTAGATCCTTGATCTCATTTGTGTCTTGCATTTTGCATTTCATTCATTATATCAAACAATATGAGTGGAAGCAGAATGAGTCAAAGAGGGAGCGTCGGGTATAAGACCACCATTGCTCACCAGAGACAATTATTCCTCATGGAAAGGAAAGATAAAGTAGTTTCGACCGTATGAGAATGTCCTCACTTTTTCTTTTTCTTTTTCTTTTTTCCTTTTTTGGCAAATAGCGGTTGATGAATTGCTAGAGGCAACCACTTTGCTAGCACCCGATTTTCACTCTAGAGAACTACTTGGAGTCATACGGTTAGCGTAATACAGATGGTAACCGTTTTTTCAACCCCTGCTTTTTACTCCAAAGAATTGTTTGGAGTTAATGTGGTTTGCACATTGCAGGTGGAAACCACTTTTCTTTTTAGAGAATTGCTGGTGAATATAGTGGTTGGTGTGTTGCAGTCAGCAACTGCTTCGCTTGCCTGCTTTGATGCATTTTCTTCTCAAAACGACATCATCTTATTTAAGGCTTCTATATATACATTCTTTTATGTTTCCAGACTTATTAACACACAAGACTTTTAAAAAAATCATATATTTAAAGTGATGGTGAAGTTTTTAAGAGTGAAAGGTTCTAAGAAGCCTTCTTTAACACTTCATCCTCAAATCCATGTACATCTAAGTTTAATCTAGCATCACCAAACATGGTTGTTCATTATATGTTCACTTGGTAGGTAAGAACAAACATCTCATCTCTTTCATTGTTCTATTTGTCCAAGATTGCATCTTTATTGTATAGTTTTTGCAAAGACTTCCTTTTTATTACATATCTTATGAAGTTGTGATGTTGTGATTTTGATTGGGGTTAGCTTATAACTATATTGTTAGATTTGCATTTTCTACATCTAGTTAAACATTTAGTGTTGTATAGCACTAATCTGTATTAGAGCATTGTTACATGTTCACATAGACATTAATTCTTTTCATTGAGTCCAAGTCTTGTGGCTATATGTGATAATTGCACAAGCAAGAGAAGTTTTGCAATCAAATGTATTGGTTGGCATGTATTGTCAAGACCCACTATTAAGTGCTGTATATGAATTTTTCAATCAATTTCTACTTTGCAATAACCATTGTACTTGTCAATTCTCATCATAAATGCAATCCATGCGTCCATCTCTTTCGTATAGCACCAAACTGACATTTTGACTCATTAAAAGGGTCAAGTTGAAAGTGTTATAAGTTGATCCGAGGTAGTCGTCTGCAAGAACTTCCTCGCAGCATCTGATTGACAATTTTTTTGTCATTAACAGTAGGTATTAAGTTATACAATTCGTTGTATTGTAATATCCTTAATACAATATTAATATCATATTATAAGATATCATTGCATGTGTTTTGAGGTTAAGTTGAGTTGGAGATCCAATTCAATCCAACCCAATAATGATCATGGTGAAAAAAAAAAAAATACAACCAACCCAAGTCAATGTTGATTAGGTTCGCGCCTTGGTTGGTTTGACCTAGTTCCTAAAATAAGTAACAAAAAAACTTCAATTTGGTTTTGGGTTGAATATTCCATTTAATTAGATTATGCTACATGTTTGAGAGTCATTTAAAGATTTTATTTCTTAATTTATTCTTAGTCGGTGCTGCCTTGAAACCTTCTAACAAAATGTGGAAATAAGTTATGGAATGTTTTATTGCAAGACCCTAATAATGATCCAGCCCAATAATGATCAAGGTGAAAAAATACAACTCAATCCAACTCAATGTTGATTAGGTTCACACATTGATTCCTAAAATAAGTAACAAAAAAAAAAAAAAATCCAATTTGGTTTTGAGTTGAATATTCAATTTAATTAGATTGTGTTACCTATTTAAGAGTCATTTTAAGATTTTATTCCTTTCATTCTTAATCGATGCCGCCTCGAAACTTTCTAATGAAATGTTAACGAGGAAATGAGTTATGAAATGTTTTATTACAAAACCCTAATTTGGATAACACACTATATAAAAGGGTTTTGTTGTGTAGGCTAGAGTTAAAAAAAACAATATCCAAGAAAAAGAAAAACAACATTGTCTTTTTCTTTGAATAGATGCCCCCCCCCCCCCCCAAAAAAAAAAAAAAAAAAAAAAAAAAAAAAAGAGGTGGTTGAAAGTTTCTCGAGTGTTTTTCTTCTACTTTGATAACCGGTGATCACACTTTGTTTAGGAAATAGTGAGTGATTGTAAGGGAGATTCTGAGTGTTGTCAAATTCAAACAAAGGAGATCAAATTGAAAAAGGGATTTACATTGAAAATATTTGATTATAGGTAAGATCTTAACATTAATTTTGTTATCAATAAGCGATTTTGAATGGATTCATTGGAATTGTTTTTATTTAAAAGTTTGGTTTCTTTTCCGTTACTAAAAAAAACGTTTCAGATCCTTCAAAATTGTGCTTACCGCTATTGTTTTGATCGAACTTAATTTAATAAAAAAAAATTAAAAAAATTAAAAAAAGAAAACAAAATTTTGAAACTATAAAATGTTTTTTTATAGGTGTGCAAGATATATCTAATACAATCCAATAGGATCAATTGGATCTGATCCAACAATTAAGGACATAATTTGATCATATTATATCCTAAATTTTGAAACCCATTAGATTATATTTTATTTGAAGTATTGAATGAATGAATTATTTGATTTTGTTAATTTTAGTGATGTTTTTTAACTTTTATATATTAAGATTGACTTTTTATGAATATGATCTATTGAATCGGATCAAATTTAAGTGTTTTACAATTTGATCGGATCAAATCTAATTGTAATTGGATCAGATTACAATTTCTTCGATCAATTTAGATCGTATCGGATCTTAGATCATGATAAATCCAATAGATCTAATATGCAGCACACCCCTAGTGTTTTTGGCACACAATAAGGGAGTTTTTATTTAAAAATTCGAAAGTAAAATGTTGTTTTTGAAAAAGTATCAAACATCATGATCTTTTTCGCAATTCTCTCATGACAAGAATGTTAAAAAAAATTTGCATCTATATATATATATATAAAAGGAAGTTTATGGTGAGATTTCAGATCATGTGTTATAATATGACCTAATTTGAAAATTTTGCTAAAAAAGACATATAGTCTAATCTAATAATTGTTTTGTCATTTGTGTATGGCTGTATGCAGGGACAAAGATCTTCAGAACCGGCTAAAGGTGGTAATGAAAAAGAAAAAGAAAAAGAAAATACAGCCACAGGTAACTTTCTGCCTATAACAAATTATTGAATTGCTAGAAATTATAAACATTTAATGAAGATTTAGTCATTGACATGACAATTGACAATTGACAATTGACACTTGACAGTCTGTTTTTCAGATAACATTTTCTCACAGTCCTATGCGAAATTGAAAATTCCAAGACCATAGTTTCTATTTTATCTTATCTCATGAGTTTGTTTTTACTTTTAAATCTCCGAGGGAAACAAAATTAATGGACAATGAAAATTTCCTGTTTCTGTTTGGAGATTTGTCATTCACAATCTAAATTAATTATCATTAAGACTTAAACACTAGGTTTGGCTGCAAGTACAATGTAGTTTACCATTTTATTTTATTTTTTATTTTTTTTTAATATCTATTAATTCAAGTTCAGTATTATTTTCTAAAAGCTGCATTGTTTATAATTAAATACATATAAAAAATTATAATAAATAGTAATAATAAATCGTATACTGACATACCTAACTATTCAAAACAACTGAGAAGTAAGAACTCCAATCTCTTACCTCCAAGTCAGTATGATTTTATATTAATTCATATCATAAGAATCCTAAACACAAACATTAATTAAAAAAAATAAGAGTTGTCAAAATAATAATAATAAAAACAGTATTATTTTATTATTTGATTCCTTAACACCAAATCTCTTTAGTAACTTGGCCGACCTTCAACTTTGGTGAATGGTTTTCAAATCTTTTTTTTTTTTTTCATCCGAATAATCTTTTTATCACATTACATTACGCGTTTTGATTGGGTTGACATTTGACAATATACCATACATGATTTTCTCATCGGATTCACTCTTGCAATACTTTGCACATATTCTACCGTGTGAGTATTTAATGTTTGCTTTTGTTTGTTTCCAATATTGAAATTCTTGAACATCAAAGGGAGAAAATCTTTCTTGTGATGGTCTCATACACGGATATGTGACCGTTTAATGAGAGTATACCACATATATATTGGAGACTATGTTGATATACATGTGGCACATTTGTGACAAACTCTCATTGGACGGTCACATATCCACGTGTAAGGGACCGTCCTAGAAAAGATTTTCTCTATAAAAGGAGTCACTCAAACAATATATTTAGAATATTTAACGTCTTCTTTGCAACTTCCTCTTTCTTAAGCGATTTCATTTTACTTTTTATTTTTTAGATTGAAGTTGAGTTAATTTGGTAGTAAATATATATATATATATATATTTTGTATGCTATGAGGGTCGTAATTCAGCTGGTAGATGAACGAGTTTGGGATTTTTGTAAATAACCCCCAAGCTGACAAGTCAAATTATACTAATAACGAAAGCTTTCAAAAAAAAGATATGCTATTGAATTAATATATATTGTCAAATTTTTTACTTTTTTAATATATATAATTGTATATAGCACAGAGCAAGTAGTGACTGGACAAGTGTTTGGACGATGTGCTGCACTTTCCACACACTATATTTTCTTCTCATAGGAAACAATTAATATGAAAGATTCTCTTTTCATTCTTTTCCTCTACGGTAAGATTGCTAAAAGAGTAATCGTTAAAAGGTAATGTTGCTTTATCCAAATTTAGTGTATAAGCGATATGATAATACTTTGATTAATTCATTTAAATCATATAAATATAATATAATTTAAATAAATGAATTATAGTATTGCCACATCATTTAAACATCAGATTTGAACAAAGTAACATTATTGTTATTAAAATATTCTCTTTTCATTCTTTTCTTCAGGAAGGAAACCTTTCCTTTTCACTAAGATTACTAAATTGTCTAAAGTTGAAATCCAATGATCAATTTTTCCAAAGAAAAAAGCAAACAAGGTTAACCAAATTTAAAGAATAACACACATATATACGGTTTCGTTCCTATCAAGGCATCCTTATATAACTTTATAAGAATATTGAATGTGAACCACTCATTTATAAAAGTGATTTGACAAGTGCATACATACCAAGTTAAAGTATGTAAAATAAGTGGCTCATATTCAATGTTCTTATATAATTCTATCAGCGTATCCTCATAGAAAAATTTCCGCACATATATATATCGATAATGCTAAACATCCCACCTAAAATCCCACATTTTTCATCCCATTACATGTGGTATGTTAGGTGTCAAATTGTGAGTGGATACACATTAATGACGATTTATCTCACCTACCCTATATATCCACTCACCATTTAACACTTCACATGCCACATATAGTGGGATGAAAAAAGTGGGATTTTAGATGGGATGTATAGCATTACTGTGTATATATATATAAATAACAAGATGTGGTTGGTCCGGTGGTATACCCACATACCTCCTCCAAAAAAAAAAAAACCTGAATTTATGTAATACTTAAAATTTAAAAAAAAAAAAAAATACTTCAAAATTAATGTCCATAATAAATAGAAATATTTATGTGACACTTTTTAAAAACTCAAAAATACATATTTGTATTGGAGATGCTCTTAGCTTATTTTTAACACTAATGCAGAGCACAATATCAAATAATTAATGCTCGTAACTTAGCTGTTAGATGGACGAGCTTGAGACAACTTGGAGTTTGGGCAAATGACTCCTAAGTAGAGATGCACATTTAGGGAATGAGGATGGATATAGGTCCCCTCCATCCCCATCCCCACTTCCCAGACCCTTCCCCCATCCCACCTCCCACACCCCCACCCCCACCCCATTTCCCCATATGGGGAAAATAGGGATGAGAAATTTTTAGGAGACCTATATCCATCCCCATCCTCAATTCCCCGTTTTTCCCCCCATTTCCCCGTTTCCCCCGTTCCCCCATTTTTTCATTTGACTAAAATTTACAGATTAAGCTAAAAAAACAAACATTTCATTACAAATACAAAATAAAATTAATGCATTTTATATAAAATGTGTATGTATACTTAGGGAGTTAGGGTTTTCAAAGAATAAATATATATATATATATATATATATATTATAATTATATTTATATATGTTTGGAGGAAATGTAGAAATGGAGGGATGTGGATAGGGATGGAGAGACCACTCCCCTTACGGCTCGAACTCTACTAATGATATGAAGCTTTCAGGAAAATATCTGGTCTTAATAAGTGGATAAATAGATAATGTATAGATATATATCAAATAATTAATCTATATCCATTTATTATGTCTAAATTCAATGATCATCATTTATTCCTCTTCTGCACGGTTGCATTTAGACCAAATGAATGGCAGATTTTATATATTTGAAAAGTAAATTGAATTTTATGACCGACAACCTATGACAAGAATTCAATTTCCAAAAATAAAAAAGAATTGCGTATAATGAAATAAATAATATGATTAAAATTTGAAGAGTTAGGCTAAATTAACTTAAAATTGTGATTTGAAATGTTGACTTCAACATCTTAACCACACATTGGCTCTTAGTCAAATGGTTAAGATTTAAATGCATTTATAACTCTTTGACTAAGAGTCAATAAGTGATTGAGGACGTTGAAATCACTTATCACTTTTTTAAACCCACAATTTTAAATTACTTTGGACTGACCCTAATTGTGAATGGAAACTCTGTAAAAAACTTTTAAATAACAAAGCTTGTACATTATTTAAAAAAAAAGAAAAAGACATATCTACCCTTTCAGTCTCCCAAGTCACAATCCAAATTACATAGTACAAACTCAGTCACCTCCTCACGAGTGACAAGTCACAACTAACATTTCAAAACAAAACTCATTCCACGGAGTTTTTTCACTGTCTGAGTCTCTGCTTGTTTCCATCATTTTTTTCTTGCAACTTTTTCCAATAGAAAAGAAAGAAAGTGGGGATGACCCACATATGACTCTTGTCGTCTAGTCTTCTTTATTGTTCAAAATCGTATTTTCCACTTTTGAAGTTTTAACAATATATCAACTTAAATAGGAAGTTCCTTCCTTGCCAAGTCTTAATTTTCTTAAGTCTTAGTCACTCTCTGTATATATATTACGAGGACAAGCCAGAGTTGGAGGCTCTGCTTTTTGCTCTCATTGTTGTTTTTTGAAGACTTGACGATTCTCTCTTTTTCTTTTCAAGTTTCTTTCGGTTCTCACAGTTTTGATTGGTGGGTAAGTTTTGATTTTTTGTGTTTTATTTTCTTTATTGGGTTCGATGATGTTTTTCTGTACTTGGGTTTTTGATTTCTTTTGTTGTTGTTGAGTTAAAGAAGGTTTTTTTTTTTTTTTAGAGTGAGTTTGGTACATTGCTGTTTGTGTTGATTACTTCTTTGTTTTTTGTGTACATGTATGTGAATTTCTTGTAGGAAAATGCATGTTGACAAATGGGGTTTGTTGAATTTGGTTGATAAGTTTATTTGGGTATGTAATTGTTTTGATTTTGATCATTTGAACAGTCATTGAACCAAACAACATGGAAATAGACACTACTCAGCAAGTATCTGCTGATAAGAACATGGAAATAGACACTGCTCAGCAATTGTCTGCTGATGCTCTTGCATTTGCCAGAAGGTGGTTTCCTTATGCTTATGAATTTCTTTCAATCAATTAGTTGCTGTTAGTTTGATTTGTGGATTCATTGTATTTTGGGTGGTTTTGGTTTTGCAGTTATCAGATAGAAGCATTGGAGATGGCAATTAAGCAAAATACAATTGTCTTTCTTGAAACTGGGTCTGGCAAGACTCTCATTGCCATCATGCTTCTGAGAAGCTATGCATATCTTCTTCGAAAGCCATCACCTTTCTTTGCTGTCTTCTTAGTTCCTAATGTTGTTCTGGTAACTCAGGTATGGTCAATTTCACCCTTTTTATTGGCTTTACATGGAAACAGGTTATGTTGAAAATGCAATCGTAAATATTGCAATCTGTTATTTAAGATGGTATCTCCAATGATGTTTATGAAATGTTTGGTACAGGCTGTAGATAATAATATAAAGATGCCATTGAAGATATTAGTTTTAGAAACTGAACCTGATAAGCATTGAAATTGAGTTAAACCTTACATTTCCAATTCAAATATTAGCTCTGCAATTAGTTTCAAGAATTATTAAATGTGGGTGTAAAAGACTAAAGTTCAAATTTTATGTGTCTGGTTTAAATGTCATAGCAGTATAACATGGCAAATTGAAATTATAGAAATTTTCGATCTGAATATCATGTTTATGGTGAAAACTTTTGTGTACCTTTTGTTATACTTATTTTGTCAGTGTTTCATATTAGAACGTGCATGTTGAATCTAGAATCCAAAAATTTACCTTTTCTTGTTTCTCTCTATATTTTTGTTTGTAAATATAAGCAAGCTGAAGCCATAAAAATGCACACCGACTTGAAAGTGGGTATGTATTGGGGAGACATGGGAGTTGACTACTGGGGTGCTGACGTGTGGAAGCAAGAGATAAGCAGTCATGAGGTTGGTTATTTTTTAGTCATTATATTTTTACATTTATTGAACAATGGAAATGATTAAGGAAGTATACATATTGATTCTAAATGCTGCTCTATCGACACTGTTATTTGAATTGAATGTGCTTCTAGGTTTTTGCTCTTAAGTTTGCTAACTGAAATCTATTTGGAATTCTTATTCAACTTAGTTGTTTCTATCAATAGCTTTTGTGACATTATTTTGGATTCAACAGTCAAAACCTGTTTTATGAGATACATTACGTGCTTCATTATGTTTGTAAATTATTTTATGCATTGCTAGTCCTTTTCTGATGATTCTTTCTAAGACATCTGTTTCAAGATGTTTAAGATTGGTCATTAACATGAATATAATTAACTTGTCAAATCTTTCATATTCATGCATCAGGTTGCTACATTCTGTTCCATATAAGATGTTTTTCTACCCATGAGATTGCACTATCAGTATGACTATTAGTAACACGCCACTGTGTAGTTTTCTAATGTATGTATAACATTGCATCTGCAACGACTGGTAATTTTCAACTTAATACTTACAGGTGCTTGTGATGACTCCTCAAATTTTGCTTGATGGCTTGAGACACAGCTTTTTCAGACTAAACATGATTAAGGTTTTAATATTTGATGAATGCCATCATGCCAGGGGTAATCACCCATATTCTTTGATTTTGACGGTGAGTTAGTTTGATATTATCTTTTTATCGATATTTTGCTTCTTTTATTTCAGTAAATGTTTAGTTTCACAATTACTGTCATTGTGTGTTAGGCTTATTCATTGATAAAGTTTCTAATGATGTAGGTCTTATTGCTGCTTAATTTTCCATACAAAAAAGGTTTTCATATGTTTTGTGTAATCACCCTCACTCCATTTAGAAGTGCTAGCTCAAGTCCTATTTGCATGCTTAAGTAATTTCTATGCACTTCTTAACTTCAAACTGCAAAAGGTAGATGCCCTTTACAAAATAGACATGTCATTACCAAAGCTATTGATACATTGTAAAATTATTCACAAAGCCAGGTCAAAAGTGGTTGATAGTTTCTTTCATGGGGTAAATATCAAGCTTGTGCAATAATATTGTTAGTAACTGTAGAAGAGGAGGAATAAAAGAGATTACAGGACTTTCTGTTTTTCGACTTTTATACTAGCAGTTAAATGTAGTCATTGAAATCTTAGGAAACTGCTTAAAAGAGGTAGGTGCTCATTTCGTATGGTATCTTGGTTGTGTCAAGGTCATGGGATGATGACATGCAGCTACTAGAAATACATATAGTAATAGTTTGGGATATACAAAATCATCATATTGACAATAAGACATGATATCACAATATGATTATTTCAGTCACAGTTTTGTAGCTAAAAGTTGGTGTTTCTTCGTCATGTTGCAACTTTTCATACATATCTTTTGTATATAGTATTATTTTTCCGTATATGAGGAATTTATGTGCTTTAACAGGAGTTCTATCATCGCCACCTAAATTCTGGTATAACTGATCTTCCTAGAATTTTTGGAATGACTGCATCGCTCATAAAGTCTAAAGGTATTCAAGATTTAACAATATATAACACCATATTGCTTACTAATGAGTATTGCATCCAATCATAAAACATTTGATCAAGTCTTTTTTCTGCCATCTCTTTTGGTTTAGGAGCCAAATCAGACGTTGGGTTCCGGCTGCAGATTCATGAACTTGAGAAGCTAATGAACTCAAAGGTTGTTTCTCTCCTTTTATGTTTAAATTTTTCTTTGTCTATGCAAATGTGTGTCTGTTTGTTTACCTGGCATTCAATTTGATTTGATGTGTATATATTTGTTCTGTTTTCAATAACATATTATATGTTCAGACTTTCAGTTTTGATTTTATCTTGTTACATTTGTGATTTAGAACTTGCTACACTTGACTCATACATGTTTGAGAGCCATTCTAAGAAGACATTCTTTTTCCAGTCTATCTTTCTGATGTTTGAACTTCCATCATTTTTTGACATTCATTTGTAGTAAGCTTTACTTAAGGGGATTACATTTACTTTGAAATCATTGTGTCACTGTAATGGCTTATCTTTGGGGTAAATTCTGCACATTTATGTGATGTCCCTTTGCATCTTGAAACATGCATGGCTTTTGTTTAACTTCTTTTTCCATAATTATCTTTTCTTTTCTTAGTTATCAAATTACTTTTCCAACCCATAAATTGTTGCAATGTGAAATACTTGGGCAGTTATTATGTTATTCCTAACATGATGCACACATAAATATTTAACCTTTAAGTTTCTATTTTACCTCATAACCTTTATATGGTTTCTTTGTTATATAATTTCATTATTTGGTTATGATATTTCTTGATACATAATTAATGTGACTAATTTTTTTATACATTGAAGGTGTATACATGTGTCAGCGAAGATGTTCTAGCTCAATTTATACCATTTTCAACGCCAAAGTTCAAATTCTACACGCATAATGAAATTCCATATGCATTATATGTTCTTTTCGATGAAGAATTAAAGACCTTAAATGCAAAGGTGTGTATATCTTAAAACTTAGATTGCAATGCCAAATTAATTGTATCTAGCATGTTGCAGAAATATTATTCTTTTCATTTTATAGGTTTCATAATGGATTTAATTGAGTTTTTAGAAATATTTCCTAGAGTACTAAACTCTACAAATATAGTCTTAACTAAGAGAAGCAAACGGCTAAAAGGGAAACAGGATGAAGTAGTAAAAAATGCGTTAAGTTGCGTATGCTTTAAGTTAATGTTCCGCTCTTCTATGAGCCAACAAGTACAGAGGACATTATATGTTCAATACTCAATACTACATAAGAAAATGAAATGTCTGCACTGCAAATCAGAAGTGATACTAGATAATTTTTAATTTGTTGAAGGGTAATATACATCGTATACCTATTTTCTTTGTGAAATGTTAAGTTAATAAATATAACAAGCTACGTTTTCTTCTATGAGGGTATTGACATATCATCTGCTTATTTTCAGCATCAATCCTTATTGCGAAAATTGGATCTTGATGTTATGAAAACAGACTCAATAATCAAGAAAGTGTCACAGATACATTCAACCTTCTTGTATTGTTTAGAGGAGCTTGGTGTGTGGTTGGCTTTCAAGGTACATATTTTAGCCAATTTTTATTGCTTTGATCCTCTGGTCATTGGTAATGATATAGCTTTAGTAGATATAATCACATTTACTTTTCTGTAATAGGCTGCGGAGTCCCTATCAGGCTATGAAAGTGACTTTTTCTCCTGGGGTCAATTGGATGTTTTTGGTGAGAAAATCATCAAAAGTTTTAGTTTGGATGCTGCCAAGTTATTTTCGACTTGCATACCATCTGGTACTTACCCAACTTTGTGAAAGTATTGGTGAGATTTGATTGAATGCAATAGTCTCATATTCTTTTCCCCCCTCTGTTCACCCTCAATTTAGGGCTGAAATGGTCCATTGGTGATAATCTTAAATCCAATGTTGATACTGGTCTTCTAACAACAAAAGTTTTATGCCTCATTGAATCTCTTCTTGAGTACAGGTTGGTATATCAGCCTTATCTTTGATCTTAAAACATTTTAAATATAGATTTTCAAGAATTATCTCTAATATAGTTATTCTCTTGCAATATGGTTTTTGATTTCAGAGAGGCTATTGACATTTTTTGTTTAAATTCCTTAAATTCTAATCCAAGACTGAAGTAGAGATATTCTAATATGCATATAAAATGTTAATGTTCACAATATAAAATGAGCAAGTAGAAAATTGTTTTCTAAATAATTTTCTTAAATGTGATCATTTATGAACGTGACTTAGAGGAAAAAAAAAAGAACAATAAGTGGAATACTAAGTGTTAGATTCATAATGCAATGCTCTATCCAATATGTTAAGTTTACTTAGATGCATGTTGGTACTTTATTTAGATTCTTAGGTCTATTGTTTGTATTGAGTCCCAATTGAGCATAATGTATATGAAATTTTGATCATCACTTTCAAAGCAATTTTGCAACTTAAAAAAGCCAACTAAATTTATTCAGTGAGAGGAATTTATCTAAAAATAAATAAAAAATGAAGTACTCGAATTTGGCTCACATGTGCACAGGAAAATTGTTGCATAATATTTGTTACAACTTACAAATTACAATGAGGTATTAACCTTACAGAAGGTGCCTAAAAGATAGGGTGTTAACCTTAAATTTATTGTTGCATTCTTATTATCATACATTTTGAACTAATTTAGTCAACTCTTACTAGTTTTTTATGAGTCAAAATATATTGTATATCTTTTTCCTTTGTTTCAGATGTAGATCATACAATGTTGCTTAGTTTTCTTTGTTTGTTATTTAAATATAGGGCTTTGGATGACTTAAGATGTATAGTTTTTTCTGAAAGAGTCATTACAACTATTGTCCTAAAAGATCTATTGAGTGAGCTACTTCCAAGACACAATAATTGGAAGACAAAATATATAGCTGGAAATAACTCCGGATTGCAAAATCAATCAAGGAAAAGGCAAAATGAAATTGTGGATGAATTTCGTGCAGGCCTGGTATGTCTCTATATGTTATCTTGTATTCAAAATATTCTTATTGTCACCAATTGCCATATTTTATTGTATAATTGATTTGTTTGCAGGTGAATATAATTGTTGCAACATCGATACTTGAGGAGGGTTTAGATGTTCAAAGTTGCAACTTGGTTGTTAGATTTGATCCTTCAGCTACTATTTGCAGTTTCATACAGTCCCGAGGACGTGCTAGAATGCAAAATGCGGATTATCTGTTGATGGTGAAAGGGTAAAGTTTTTCATATTTCATTCTCATAATAGTTATGATATTCATACAACTCTTGAATCATTTTTGTTAGAAATCACGTATGAACTATATGAAAGGGAACAATTCCCAAGTTGATTAGGTAGAGGCAAAGAGATGGGTTTATATACTAATTGGACACACAACCCTATAAGCTAGCTTTTTTAGGTTGTATAGTGATTCAATGGATATTAACTTGACCCAAAAATATAAAAGCCCAATAATTGACAGGCATACGTATCCAACAATTTCTAAAATGCTCCTAAATCATATTACTGTAGGACTTTATATTCTTTGGTTTCTATTATAGGAATTTACAATTCATTTCACTTGCATAAGAAAATCAATATTGTGACTGATGTGCCTATTTCATTCTCTTTTTGATACATTGCAGTGGGGATAGTGGTACACTTGCTCGTCTTGAGGGCTATCTTGCTAGTGGAAATATAATGAGAAAGGAGTCCCTACGCCTTGCTTCGCTTCACTGCTTGCCTCTGGAAAGTAATATGAATGATGACGTTTTTTATCTCGTTGAAAGCACCGGAGCAATTGCAACTCTTAGTTCAAGTGTCAGTTTGATATATTTCTATTGCTCACGACTTCCTTCTGATGGGTTAGTTACTTTGTACTAAAAATGTTGCAAAGCTCTTTATGTATGTTTATATTCCTTAAACTCCAACTTAGTGCAATCTCGAATTCCTACGTTCTTTTTTTAGGTACTTTAAACCAGCTCCGAGGTTTGTTATCGACAAGGAGATGGAGACTTGCACGCTTTATCTTCCCAAGAGCTGCCCTCTACCAAATGTTTGTGTACAGGGAAACATTAAATCTATAAAGCAAACAACATGCCTTGAAGCGTGCAAAAAACTTCATGCAATTGGTGCTTTAACAGATAATCTTGTTCCTGAAATTGTTGTTGAAGAGGCTGATCCACAAAAAATTGGTAATTTGTGTACTTAACTTTTGTTTGCCACTTTGCCTATACTAAGAGTATTATGTAAATGGTTAAAATGTTTCATTAATTCTATTTCCTCCTTTAGATACCTCAAAGTTTTCTTCTCTAACTTTCTTTTTGTGAATATTTGATTTGCAGGGAATGAACCCTATAAAGACGAACATCCGGTTTACATCCCAAATGAACTAGTCAATCAATGTCTACAAGAAACCAAGACACCGTATTATTGTTACCAAATTGAATTGAAGCAAAACTTTGCTTACGATATTGCAGTTCATGATATTGTGCTTGCTGTGAGGACTGAACTCGATTCCGATATCGTAAATTTGAATTTTGATATGGAAGTTGATCGAGGGAGATTGTCAGTCAATTTGAAGTATGTTGGACCTATTCTTCTTAATCCATCCCTGGTATGTTGCAATTAAAACCATTCCGAATTAATATTATCTAAATGTAGTAACTTGTATGAAGAATAATAGTATATGGCCCTGACCTAGGCTACATATGTGAAGTAGTCAAGTAGGTAACCACTCTAATTTGATTATTAGTTAGTTAGCTTTGGTCCCAAAAGTAGAGTTGGTACAAGTAGAACCTATTCGAAGTAATGTGATATGAACGTGGCACTAGAAACCCATTGTGAGTGTGTTATAGATTGTACATCGTTTTTGAGTTTTTTTTAGTTTTGCATAGAGGAGTTAGTGATCTTTATTATATATATAAGGTGACTGGTTCAAAGGCGATCATCATGATGAAAAGTCTATAAATTTTGTCGACCGGTTTAATTTATCCACTTTTCTATAGTAATTTACCAGATCCCAACTAGATTACTTTAGATAGGTTTTGATGTATCTTATTGTTTGTAAAATTTGTTTTATTTTTGTGTTCAGGTCCTTGCTTGTAAGAGGTTTCAAATCACTCTCTTCAGAGTTCTTCTGGATCACAGTGTCAATAATTTGACTGAGGTTTTGGATGGCTTTCAACTGGGGAATAATCTTGAGATTGATTATCTTCTGCTCCCATCTACTAGCTCACATCAATCATTGATAGATTGGGATTCTGTTGCTTCAGTGGAAATTTCTAATAACAATGTGAACAGTTCTTTTAAGTGCAATGATTGTGTTGCTAAGGCCAAACGTGCTAAGGCCAAAAGTGGTGTGTTATCCACTTGCATGAGTCAGAATTCTTTGGTCTATACGCCTCACAATGGTTGCATCTATTTTATCACTGGTATTTTAAAGCATTTGAATGCCAATTCACATCTCAGGCTGAGGGATGGAGGTGTGATAACATACAAGCAGTACTATGAAACACGGTATGTACTAAATATATGTAGCACATATGTTATATTTTCATCTCTTCCTTCATTCTACTATATTGATGTTGCTTATCTTGAGTCTGAATCTCTTGCTATTTTATAGTCATAATATACGGTTGTGTTCTGATGAAGACTCATTGCTTAATGGGAGACGTGTTTTCCATGTGAAGAATTACCTTGATAGGTGCAGACAACAAAAGGAGAAAGGTATGATTTATTCACTTTATTTGCTTCCTGGAGAGAGATGAAGCATGCTTGAAGTAGTTTATCAAGTGCTTTTTGCTGCTCTGCCATGTGCTGTCTGAAAATTTGATTGTTGAAATAACAGTTGTTGTTTTCGTTCACTTTTTGTCTTTTGATTTTTTTTTTTTCTGGTTTGATTAACTTCACCTTCTGAGTGCTAGTCTTATTAGTCTTATCAGCATGATGTTGCTACCATTGATTCTTTGGGACCGGTATGCTTAAATGCTTGCCCCACATGTTTTGTTCAGGATAGAATATGATAGGAGTGAGCTACTGAGCTCTATTTCTCCTTGCTTTTATTTTCTTGTTCTTTCATACACTTTCAACAATTTTACAACGATATATTTTCTGATGCTTAATTAAATTTCAGTTTTCATGAAATGTTATAAATGTTAAGTTTGGGAGTAACATGGATGGTCTGCATTGCTCTTCAAAGTTTTTTGGAAATGAAAGGAAATTTGAGTTGATATATTTGTATTTTGGAATCTGTTTAGATGTGGGCTTTTAGTAGTTTGAAAACTTGTGGAACAAAAACATGTCATGAAACAGAGTATTTTACATTATATAAAACATAGTTGGACCTAGCTCTTTTGATTGACTTATTAACAAAAACATGTCATGAAACATGTCATGTTCTCATTGGTGCTATTACTTGTGGAGTTAAGTGGTTCTTTTGATTGACTTATGCTGTTACCTTCATTCTGCACAGTCTAATATTCTGTATGCTGTCTTTGTAGAATCGAGTAATGTATCAAGTTATCGATCAGTTGAATTGCCTCCTGAACTTTGTCATGTCATCATGTCTCCAATATCACTCAGTACTATATACTCTTTCACATTTGTTCCATCAATTATGCATCGACTTCAGTCTTTGCTCCTTGCTGTGAACTTGAAGAAGATACTCATGCTAAATGTTGATATCCCTACTACTAAGGTATTTGCCTTTTAATTATATACAAATTGTGTAACTATGATTATATCTATTTAAGGAATGACAATTTATTCTAGGTTTTTACTCCATGTATGAATTTTGCATTAAGTGAAGTGATGTGGTGCTTGAAATTACAATGTGGTTAATGGATTATATTGATATATTCATCTATCATATATCTGATTTGGTATACATGATTTCTTAAGTCTTTTATTGTTTATTGCCACAATGCTATGGAGTGTCAATTTTAGTTTCTGGTATATGAATTAATTAGTCAACATTCCAACAATTTCTATAGTTAAAATGCATGAAACATAGAAATTAGGATAAATTAGTCGCATATGGAAGATGATCTGAAAGCTGCATTTGACCAAAAGTCAAATGCTGAGTTGGTAATAACTTGATACATGTAGCACACTCAAAATTTGATGTAATTATGCCAACGGAGGTGAAACTTCAAGAGATAAGATGGTGGCATAGTTTTATTGGTAATTGTTGTACTCCTACATAATTGATTAGAGATTGAAGATGGGCACAACAAAAGGAAATGGTAACAGCAAACTAATTTTGTAGTTTTGACACAACATCTTAGAAGAATTGAATTCCTTCTCCTTCATGCTTCTTCCTCTCTTGATTGTTCAGTCCTAATTACCATGTCTTGATAGTTATATATTGTTTACTCTTTTCCACAGTGAACAGCCATTAGTTTGCTAAGGCATATGCTAGAAAAATTCATAAACTATTAAATAGAAGAATGTAGGATATGCTCTTAAAATTAGTAGCATCATTCATATGCATAAGCCTAACACTTTTGTAAGAAATTGAACCTAAAAGTTTTAAAGCAATTAGGTTGAAAGGCCCAATTAATATTTGGTAATTTATCCATTACTGAAATTGACGTGGGGTGTTGGACCATAGAAACAAACTTGGTGTTGTTACCATGATTTTTTTTTTGGAGGAGTGTTGTTACCATGTTAAACGATCTTATTTCTAATGATTTAGTTATTTAGTGGAGAGGCCCAACTAGTTCAATAAGCCAAACAAATAGCTTAACTTTTGTGGGATACACTTAAACTTTTAGATGGTTGAACTATGATTTTGTATTTCTGTGGTGATCTTTAATGCTATTTCTTATTTTTACTCATTTTAAAAAAAAAAAATTAAATTAAATCTCTGGACTATGATTCTATATTTTTGTTTTCGAGATTTATGACATCTCTGAATTTTGTTTTGTTCTGTGTTGCTGATATAAAAAAAAAAAAAAAGGCAAAGCAAAAATAGAGTTTAAATTTTGAATCTAAAAATATTGATGATGAATGCATAGAGATTTAGATGGTTTATGGTTCCAATAGATTGGAAGGGGCAAATTGTTCATTCAAGTAGGATGCATTAGCATTTAAACTCTTGTTAAGAAAGACCACCGTCATTTTATAATGATAAAATTGTTCTCTTGATCTCCGTGGAACTGTTTGTTTGAAATTGTGCTAACTCAACTTTGCATGGTAGGTTCTGGAAGCTATCACAACAAAAAAATGCCAAGAGACATTCCATCTAGAATCACTAGAGACTCTTGGAGACTCTTTTCTTAAATATGCTGCTAGTCAACAGCTGTTTAAATCATATGAAAATAGTCATGAGGGTCTTCTCAGTATTAAGAAGGAAAAAATAATATCGAATGCTGCACTATGCAAGCTAGGATGTGATCATGAACTCCCGGTAACCTTTCTTTCTTTTCCTAATAATCCATTTAAGATTTTCGATATTCTCATCTGCATTGATGTGATCTAATTCTTACGACTCTGTTCTATATAATTAGATTCTTTGTTGTTCTTTAAATGGCTTTTTCACATAAGCTGTTATTATGTGTCTTGTATCGTGGTCGTAAGTACTACTCGCTAAATGCTGCCCAAGCTAGGATTAACGAAAAGATCAGTTCTTGTTATCCATTATGTCTATATATGTATCTAGTAAAAGAGTTTTATGTCACAAAGTGAGAAACTTTATTATCAATTCAGTGAGGGTTGGGGGGTTTGGGATGGCTGTGAGTTGAGACTTGAGGGGTTTGAGAATTCTTGTGAGTGTTCCTGTTTGTAGTGGATTGATCGTAATCTCTTCAGTGGAATGTAATCTTGCTATCACATAAATTGCGCATTCTCTACATGCTCATATTTACTTAACACACATTGTTTTTTTGTACAACATGAGCTAATTGCCTTGAGAATACTATATTTGAATAAGTCGTTTTTGCTTTGATCACTATTCAATTATGCTTGTATTAGATTTGGTCTGGAAATATTGTATTCACCAAATAATGCTTTCAAGCAATTGACTGAGAAAGAAAAAGGGTTTAAATTGAAGAAAAGTTCAACTCCTATGTATCTTTAGTATTACATCCGACCTTTAGATTTCTCTAAGTTATTCAGTGTCTACATTCTCTCCAAGGGGAAAATGCAAGTAATAAAATTAATGAATTCTTAGTTATACCAATCTCTTAAGGTCAGCTGTTGGCATGTGACAAATCATATAATGCAATTGGTGATAATTAAAAAAACACTGCCACTTTTTTCTATTTTCTTAATGACTTGGTTATGTTTCTTCTCAATCTGTAGGGATTTATCCGGACTGAACCCTTTGATCCTAAAAGGTGGATAATTCCTGGTGATAGTTGTCAAAGCTATGTGCTGAATGAGGAGTTGCTGCCTAACGAAAATAAAATCTATATTATTGGAAGCAAAAAGGTCAAGAGTAAGACAGTTGCTGATGTAGTAGAAGCGCTAATCGGTGCGTTTCTAAGCACAGGCGGTGAAAGTGCAGGGTTATTGTTTCTGAATTGGATTGGTATAGAAGTGGATTTTGAGTATATTCCAAATGAGAGACCCTTCCAAGTGCATGCAGAGAAGCTTGTTAATGTCCGCCATTTAGAGTCACTGTTGAGCTATAAATTCCGTGATCCATCTCTATTAGTGGAAGCTCTGACCCATGGTTCATACATGCTTCCTGAAATTCCAAGATGTTATCAGGTATGATGCTAATACCGTTTTTAGTAATAATTATAATATATGAACTTTTCTTCTCGCCATACTAAAATCTAATGATGTTAGTGATACTTATACAAGAGCTACTCTGTACATTTTGTTTTCTTAGACGTTTATCAGTTTAATTCAATTCGATATCTGCTGTGCAGCGGCTGGAATTTCTTGGAGATGCAGTGTTAGATTATCTCATCACCATGCATCTATACAACAAGTATCCAGGACTATCGCCGGGATTCTTAACTGACATGAGATCTGCCTCTGTCAACAACGATTGTTATGCCCAATCCTCGGTTAAGCATGAATTGTATAAACATATTCTCCATGCTTCACATGATCTTCACAAGCAAATAATTACCACTGTTGAAAGTTTTGAGAAATTATCTTCAGGCTCTACGTTTGGATGGGAATCTGAGTCTTCTTTCCCTAAGGTAGTTGTTAATAAGATCGATAATGCTTTTACCCTTTTGTGAATGCACGTTTCTGGTTTATTTATAATTGATTTGGTTCCTGCATCGCTTTATTTCTCTGTTTTCAGTTCTACTTAAAGCATTTATTAAACATATCTTCCAATTTGTGATATAGGTTCTTGGAGATATTATGGAGTCCCTGGGCGGAGCCATACTTGTTGATTCCGGATACAACAAAGAAGTAGTCTTCCAGAGTATAAGGCCACTTTTGGAACCGCTGGTTACTCCTGAGACAATGAAGTTCCACCCTGCAAAAGAATTGAATGAATACTGTCAAAAAGAACATTTCGAGATGAAGAAACCCGTTGTTTCGCGGATCAATAGTTTGCATTCTGTGACAATAGAGGTTGAAGCTTATGGTGCTGTATTCAAAAATACAGCCACAGCTTCTGATAAGAAAACAGCAAAAAAAGTTGCTTGTAAAGAAGTGTTGAAGTCCTTGAAAGAAAAGCAGGGGAGATAACTATCAAAAATTTGAGTGCAGTTTATAATTAATTACATATGTATATCACATCACACACAAAATGCATTTGGGCATTGTAATTTTTGAGTTGTACTTTGTAGACTATGTTAGTACTTATGTATGTGTAAGTTTTCAAATTAATGTTTCGATATTTCTGTTTCGGCTAATGTGTCAATTGAGTTGTTATTACTTGCCGATATTTGATTTAAACAACTAGATGACATAACAAATGATGTCAATTTGGTAAATAACCATATTAGTTGTATTGAAAATCGAGAGAGAGAGAGGGAGAGTTTTCTCCCGGTGTTAAGAATTAAGATAATAATCTAAACCAAATAATTAATTTTCTACAATTACTAAATGGCCCCAATGCAATAATCCAAGCCCCGCTGAGCCTTAGCTTTGAACCTAACTCTTAACAAATTTACCCACAAGCCTCCTTAAGAGCGCCCATTTATGTTTGGATTTACTTGAATTATTTATATCATTTTTGGTTTTATGATTCATTTCAAAATACGGATACAGTACGATATAGGGATATGACTGGATACGTCAATTAAAATAATATATACGGTTCCGTTCACATCAGTACGCATTGATGTAACTACATCGGTACCAATACCTGCGGATCACTGATTATGGAGAAGCTTTGACAAGTGTATGCACTTTGAGTCAAAGTATGTAAATCTAATGGTCCACATCCAACGCACCGATAAAGTTATATTAATACGCACTGACTTGAACATTTCTGTGTGTGTGTGTGTGTATATATATATATAGTCTTTCTACTGTCAGAGTTCGAAAATATATCAAGACGAAAAATATGGACCATAGATTATGGAGAAGTTTTGACAAGTGTATACACTTTGAGTCAAAGTATGTAAATGTAATGGTCCACATTTTTCGTCCTGATATATTTTATATCAGGATGAACTGACAGTAGAAAGAATATATATATATATATATATATGAAAACATATTCAAAATCTAAATAAAACATGCCACATAACTATATAAGTCATAACAATGTAACATATTACAAGATCAAAATAAAGCATGTCACATAAGTTGTAACATATTATAAAATCCAAATAAAACATGTCACATAAGTTATAACATATTACAAAATCCAAATAATATACAAAAAATTTATAAAACATATTCTAAATTCCTAATTAACTTAATTATCATCATTCACATTATTAAAAGATCTAAATAATTTGACCTTTAACTCTGGTTCATCAAGTGTAAGGTTTGTAATCATAAGTATCCCGACATTCTCCATGTCAATGAAATCAAAAGCATCTCTTCCAACATCCCACAATTGAAATGCACCTTCATTGTAAGGATACGGAAAGGATACAGGGAGGATACGACAAGGATACTGGGAGATTACGTTGAGATACATCATGGAATCAACGAATACGTCATTTAGTATATTGGATACGTATCCTAGATTATTCGAGGAGTATCCGAACCGGATACGAGTTGGATATGAGTTACCTCTATCAAATGAATTATCCGTACTTCCTAGTTTCAAACTATTATGGAACATTGTATCTTTTTTTTTTTTTTTTTTTATATATATATTTTATAAATAAAAACAATTACATTAAAAAAAAATTCACAATTCTTGTCTTGATTATATTTTTTTTGTTTAAATATTTTTATAGTGAGTAATGCAATAAACCCAAATAATGTAGCAATTGGTTTTTCAATTAATCACATCATTTCATGTTATGTGTGGTGAAGATAAGTCACTTGTCACGTCATTTGGATTAATTATTTGAGTTGGATTATTGGATAGCATTGCTCATTATAATCAAGGAACTTAAAATTGATAAATATACCAAAATATCCATCAATATATCCGTATTTTGGATGGACCGATATCGAAACAAACAAATATTCAATATCATGCAGAATATCCGACCGATTTCAAAATATCTATAAAAATCTCCCGATATTCCCGAAATACCCTGAAATTCCCGAAATTTCACGAATTTCACCCCGAAAGTCCATGGATATTTTGCATATTATTAAAATAATTTTTTTAATCATAAACAATTAAATTAGTGTTAAAATAATTTAAATTGAAAATTATTTTAGAAGAAGCATTAACAAATTTATAAAAATTTCCAACATAATAGTCAATAGTAAAATTATTGAGGACTTAAAGTAAAATTGGATAAAGAACCAAAGAGTGGATGTGTAAAATATAAAAAATTTTGTGAAAGCAATCTAAAAAAAAAAAATTGTTTATGACTCAATTAATGTGTAAGTTTGAATCCAAATGTAAAATTGTAACCACATTTGCTTTAATCCACAAAAAACAAAGGAACCGTCTTGCTTATTTTAAGCTTGAACAACTTGATTATTGTTATTATAATATGAGGTTAAAACTTAGGGATATGACAGCTAAAAAAGATAAAGTAAATGAAATTGATTTTATGAATCTACTTCAAGTAGCTGCTGAAGCAGGAGACGATAATAAGAATCCTATTTTTAATTGGGTTAGGTCTGCCTCCTTGGATGATGACGAGGGAAATCCTGATTCATATATTTTTTTTCATGCTCGAGACATGTGAATAAATGTTGAACAAATGATTAGAGAAGAAGTTGGTGTAGATTGTGGAGTTATTGTAGTGGATGAAAAGATGATGGAGATGATGGGGATGGTGGGGATGAGGCAAGAGGTTGAGATTCTGGTGCAGGAGGTTGGAATGCTGGTGCAACAATCTGGGATGTTCATGCTGGAGGTTGGGATGCTGGTCCAACATGTTGGAATGCTCATGCAGGTAATTTTGATTAAAATCGTGGTAGACAACATGGAGGAACAAGTCAAATTGATGAAGATTATTTGAATATGACTCTCTCCTCAATGAGTATAGACACAGAAAATAGTTATTTGGATGATTCGTAGACAATGTCATATTCTCATGTACCATATTATGATAGTTATAATAACTACAATACATTTGATTATACTTCTCCACAAATGCCATATGCAATACCTATGTATGCACATCAACAATATATACCAAGTTGGGTAAATCCAAACTATCCAATTCATAGATCAGTTGGAAGAAATCAAGCAACATGCGTGTGATATATTAATAACTACATTGAAAACTATGGAATCACGTTTTCTTGGAAAAATTATTGTTCGAATCAAAATAGAAATGTAACTTATGTATTTGAATAAGTAAGGAATTCATTTTTGTTTTAAATTTCAGATACGCAATGTATTATTATGTATTAATTATGATTTATGATAGAATCTTAGAAGTGTAGAACTATATATATATTTTAGCGATAATTTTGTTTATTAAATATTTAATCTCTTTATATTATATATAATATTATAAAAGTGAAATAAAATATTATTCTATTAAATACTCAATTTTAAAAATTATATACAGTAATACAGACTCTATCTATATTATAATTTATAATAAACTCATAACTATTATAATTTATCGTTGAAATATGATTTATTTGATATATAATTATTTGTTTAAGTTTGTCCTAAAACTTTACAAAAAAATTCTAACTTTTATAAATATCCATTTTTTTTTTTTTTTTTATAGAATATCTACCGATACTATCCCAAAATATCTGTAAATTTAAAAACTCAATATTGATACATTTCGGCCTGTACTTTTTGGGTTATCACCGTCACCAAACGAAATGCAATAAGTACATTAGCATATACATAAAATAATGTAAAATAATGTATAATAATAATAATAATAATAATTCAAGTAAATCTAATCTGAATTCTGAACCAAGCAAGTGGTTTATTGAGGTTTGTGGGGCAGCAGCAAACAAAGAAAGAAAAAGAAGAAGAATGGAGGTTCTTCTGCGACCTCTCTTCGGCTTGACCTCTGTAACACCACCCAAAACATCTAATATCAACACTTGCTCAGGTTTGCTATTAAGAAAACACTCCACTTCGTCGGCTTTCGCTCTCCCTCCAGCACTACTACTCTCTGCATCTTCTCGTTTACTTTCTCCTGGTAAGTGTAGTCTACACTCTTTTTCTTCCGTTTCGCTTTGTGGGTGTCTTTCATTTTGGAATTTTAGATATACTTTTTTGTGGGTTCTTTGTAATTCAACTTCAACTTTGGTGGGGTTGTTTTATTTTGTATTGGAGTAATTGATTCTGTTTTTGCTTTTAAAAAGATGGGTTCTTTTTATTTTATTTTGATATTCAATAAATGATGTACTTTATTTTGTGTGGATATTTTGTGTATGTGTGTGTGTGTAAGAGTGGGATTTTTGCAAAGGAGCTATGTGGGTTGATAATGCTTGATGAAAATATTTTTTTAACTGTCATGAAAATTCTCTAAATATTTATACTTCTGGAGAACATAAAGCTGTTAGTGGAGGCTGTTTTTTAATGGCATTTTCACTTGAAGCAAATATAGAATCACTTTAAGCCTTTGATTGGAAGTTTTCACTTATGTGTTGGAGTTGAATCAGTTAGACATGCAACACCGGAGACGAGTTCAGGGATCCCAGATACAAGAGAATGGATAATGCAAGGTATGTTATAGTTTCTTCGAACCACAGTTGTTTCCTTTTTCCACTCAAAATTTAAAAATTTCATAAAGACATGATTTGAGTAGCATGTGTTTTAGTTCAAATTTCTATCTGCATAGGCTTTTTGGGAGCGTTAGTCGAATCTAGCCTTTGATATAGGTTACAAACTTTCCTAGGATCAATTTGATGTCTGCTGGTTTTTTCTAACATACCCAATAACCCAAGTAAAGCTGTTGATAGAAACTTTGAGAAAGATTTAGGAGTATCGTTGTAAATTAAGATAGGTTTGTAATAACAGCATGCCCTATCAGTTTACAAGATAATTATCCTTCCTAGTACATTGTAGAAAGAACAATTTTCAATTGCTAATTAAGTTCTTGAACTTTAGTAAAACAAAGGGATTTAGTTTCATGGCGGTTGTACTACAATCATTTGCAAAATTACAGTCTTTATGTCAATATATTGACACATTTGTTTTGTGCCACTTTAATTGGGAATTGGGAAGAAGAATCTTAAGATAGGACAAATCTGTAAATGAAGCACAATTTCTGCAAATTCTTAAATTTTTGTTTGATAAGACAAATCCCTTTGTTTTTTTGATAAGTTGTTGAATTTTACCTTTCTGATATGAAGTGAATATCTTTGATGGTTTGAAATAATCTAGCCAACCAAGGAAGGAACAACCTGTAATCAAGTTATTGAAATTTGATTTCACATTTGGGACTGATATATATGCTCTCCCGTTCATGGAATTTTCAAATTTAGTATTTTATGCTATAGAGTTTTTAACAACTTTCGGAATCCATGAATTTTGAGGTGATGAATGCCCTTGATTAGAGTTTAGAACTATTGCTCCATTGACCAGGCAAACATAACATCAGTTGGATATGAGATTAGGTTGCTCCATGACGTTTTTACTGTTTTTTAGAATCAATCTTAAGGAATGAAAACAAACTCTGAAGCGAATGAAGCTTGCTTAGTGCACCCTTAGATCATCCTGCTAAAATGTTGTTATTGTATGGTATTGCCAACAGATTTTTATACCTTACGAAAGGATGTCGAAGCTGCATCAGCAAGTGTTGAAGAGATTAGAGCCTCTTCTGGTCTGCAGCAATTAGAACGAGAACTTGCAGATTTGGAGTTGAAAGCAGCTGATAGCTCCTTTTGGGATGATCGTGCTAAAGCTCAAGAAACCCTTCAGGCTTTGACCGATGTGAAAGATAAGATAAACTTGCTAGCTGACTTCAAAACCAAGGTCCGTCTGGCTTTTTCTTATTGCATTGAACATTTGAGCGGTATATTTTGCATCATTGTGGCTTTAAACGTTACTGGGGTTTGCTGGAATATGTTGATAAATATTTCATTATGTCACTTTTACTGCTTGAATCATATGATTTGTTTCTTATCAACTTTTTATTTGATATCAGTAGTTTGATAGTAACTTGTTTGCACTTTTGTTTTTGTAAAGTGCAACTCGTGTAAATTCTTGTTGGTTAGAGAATCTTATAAAGCATGTTTATAAACAGTCCTGATAATTATTCAGTTTTTAAAGGAACATTATTTTTTCCTCATTCAACATTGTGCTGTTGTTGGTGTTTGGCCTTTTTAAATAACCTAGAAGGGGATATTTGGAAGAAGACACCTAGTTCAATAGGTTCTTAATGAAATTGAATTAGTCATCATTGGTGGGTGGTGCCAATGTGCCATACAATGGCTATCTTTTTTTTTTCCTTTATTATTTTTTTTCTTTTTTGAAAACAGACAATGGCTATCTTGTATGCTGGTTTTGGTTTTTAAGGTTCAGACAGCTCAATTGATCAATTTGGCCAAAGATAATGCCATTCCTGTTTTATAAGCACCTGTCACATGGCCAACTATTTATCTGTGATTTGTGCATTCAGCATGGTTGTAATGAACTAAAATTTGGTTTTCCCAGATCATCAATTATTTTTCTTAAAGTGAATGTGCTGATTAAAGATTGGATAATTGATTCCTCCTCCAAATGCAGTTTGGATATGCATCTTAAATATTATTCAATACACGCAGGTTGAAGATGCGGTAACTATAGTTAGTTTAACGGAGGAGATGGACTCCATAGATGCTGGACTTCTTGAAGAGGCTGCCAGTATCATTAAAGAATTGAACAAAGAACTGGATCGATTTGAGTTGACCCAACTTCTTTCTGGTCCCTATGACAAAGAAGGTGCCGTGATCTCTATCACAGCTGGTGCTGGAGGAACTGATGCACAGGTAAATAGTTATTTGTATTCAAGGTAGCAAAACAAATTTATTTTATCCTTTTTAGTCAGATGGAAATATGAACCTGTATGTATGCAATAAGATGATAGCTGAAATTCACCATCCTTTATGTCAAACGGATTACCTAGATGGCGGTATGATTTTATGTCTTGCCAAAGTTTTTCTTGACATTCTTAATTTTCCCCTGGAAACAAGGTGAACTTGGACTGACCTCATCCTTGCACATCTGGTCGGTATCTACTAGCTGATTTTTGTTTTTATTTGTCAAGTATCCAAATTGAGTTCCATGTGATGTGCAAACGATGATGATAGTCCTCAAGGATGCAACTTGTAGCTTAGCTTACTTAGCCGAAGAGAAAAATATCTTAAACTTTAGCCTTGTTAGCAGCTAGGTTAGAACTACAGACACTCAAAAGTGGGAAGTTTCATGGGTATGCAAATTGTATAATAACTATATCCTGAAGTACTTTTAAGTATCAAAGATCCTAGTTTTGTCTACTTTTTCTCGTCCTTTTTTATTTAAATGGGATTTGATGACTGGCATTTCTTGTGAGACCCAAATTATTTGATATCATTAAGAGGAAATGTTTCTTCCTGGTTGGTTAAACTCCTAAGCTGTTATCCCCCAAGAGATCAATACTTGTAACTGGTTGCACTTAGGAACTGTAAATGTGGACTTCTTTGGCTCAAGGCTAGCTATAGACATTGAACGTAATTTATAAGGTGGTTCTTCTTGCTATGAACATTGTTTCTTCATGCAGTAACATTGTCAAATTGGTGCATGGGGCATCTCATTTCAGTTCCAAATTAACCATAACTTCTATTGTAGCTAGTTTTTATTTATTTTTTATTTGTTTTTATTTATGAAAACACTCTTATTTGAAGCAGAAAGTTATTGATCCTAAGTGTAGGAGGAGGGGGGAGGGGAGGGAGGGAATTTACCAACAAACTCTAAGTTACAATGACATAACACTGACTTAATCTGGATGTTGGGCATTTAGCATCTGAAATGAATTGAAGTGACCCATGGTTATAGGCACAAATCGGCTGACTAGGATTCAGTGTTCCAGAAATACTATATCGGTGTCGAATCCGAGTCTGTTGTTTTTCTGGCTTCTCACCTGCTTAAGGCTGTTTGTTTGCTGCTTTGAGCTGAAAGCTCAAGCCTCTTGATGTAGGTTCAGTAGTTTCTGCAGATTCTAAGACTGCTAATAAGCTAAGAGCAAGGAGAGTGAAGCTTGAAAAGATCATCTAGAATGGTGGTAGCAATAAGGGATTGTATGCAGTTCAAAGTTTATATCAGATTCTTTCATCTTGGCAGTGGGAAGTGTTATAGCTTTTAATAGTAGGACTTATAAAAAGATGGATCTGCCAGAAGCATATTCCTGGAACAAAACGAGTTATGATCTTTCTGTATAGCTAAATTCTATTGAATTTCCTTTAGAACAGATGCAGCCGATTCTTAATCTTTTTTTTTTCAGTTTTCAGTTTTCAGTTTTCAGTTTTCAGTTACGAAATCTGAATTGTTGAACGCCTATCATGACATTCCATTTGCTGTTTTCTTGTGTAAAACATATTTGATTATCTCCAGTGCAGGATTGGGCTGACATGCTTCTCAGGATGTACCTGAGATGGGGGGAGAAGCAACGATATAAGACAAAGGTAGTTGAGAAATCCGCAGGAGAGGAAGCTGGGATTAAGTCGGCTACTATTGAAGTGGAAGGCCGTTATGCATATGGTTATCTGTCTGGGGAAAAAGGAACCCACCGAATTGTGCGACAGTCTCCCTTCAATGCCAAAGGTCTTCGCCAGGTAATTCTATCATCCAATCTTTCTTTTGGTTTTATCTTCTTATCAAAATCTGAAGACCTGAAATGAAACAAGCTTAAAAGAAGTTATAATTAATTTAACAATTATTCTTTTACATATCTAATGTAACCAACACTTTAGCATTGTTTGTTTTACATCAATCTCGTAGTTTGATATGTGATCATATAGCAAACATTGTAGTTAAATTCCAAATTACAGCACAACTCTTCCCTTGTTCATGCAACGCTTTTAAGCTTAGCTCTGAAATAATATTGCATACTTCATGCATGTTTTTAATGGTCTGAAAGAAACCTTAAATTGTTTTTACTAATAAGTATCCTGGAAACCATAGTGTTTCTGCGGTTGGAACAAATGGAAATTTGGAAACTGTTTGTATTTTGAAATTTACGATGAAGTGTGATAGATTGCGGAAAGAAACTGCGTGGAAATATGTCCCATCGTATGTTTAACCTGAACTTGAATGCAGACAAGCTTTTCTGGTGTTGAAGTCATGCCTCTTCTTCCTGAAGAATCACTTGATGTTGAAATACCTGAGGAGGACCTGGAAATTAGTTTTTCAAGGGCGGGTGGGAAAGGGGGGCAGAATGTGAACAAGGTTGAAACTGCTGTACGAATTACACACATTCCCACGGGTGTCACTGTTCGATGCACAGGTAGTTTTCAGCCATGGACCTCTATATGTTTTTCTCTTTAATGCTTTTATTATATTGAGTGAGATGGTTCATAGAATGGGATTTTCCTGAAATCCTTTTTGAAACTTTTATACCTATTTTACTTGTTTGTTCTTCCAAAAATCAACGGTATTGTCTTAACTTTACTGCAGAGGAGAGATCTCAGCTAGCAAACAAGATTAAGGCTCTCAGCCGGCTAAAGGCCAAGCTTTTGGTCATAGCCGTGGAGCAACGAGCATCGGAAATCAAGCAAATAAGGGGAGATGCAGTGAAGGCTGAGTGGGGGCAGCAGATAAGGAACTATGTATTCCATCCATACAAACTTGTCAAAGATGTACGAACTGCTTACGAGACATCCGATATCATCTCTGTAATGGATGGTGAGTTGGATCCCTTCATCAAAGCTTACCTCAAATACAAATACAGTATGACAATGTCTGCTAGTGATGTTAATTAGCATATACCTTATAATCTTTTAACATTTTTAATCTGCTCTGTGTTTATATCATCCCAGATTGCATAGATGATAGTAAATTTAATATAGTTGATTATCATCATAACATTTTTCCTCTGATGTATGTGTACATTGTGGAGTGCTTTTATAGAAAGTACTTTTGAGTAAAAACAGAGAGAAGAGTTTCGTAGGATTAGAGTTCAAAGTTCGAACTAGCGATAGAATTTCGAAGATGTTCATTGATCTTTAGCTTTGTTAGATTTCCTTTCCCTTGACACACATGTTAAACCTCTAAGATAGAGTCATAATCATTAAATCAAATCAGAAAGTACTTTTGAGTAAAAACAGAGAGAAGAGTTTCGTAGGATTAGAGTTCAAAGTTCAAACTAGCGATAGAATTTCGAAGATGTTCGTTGAACTTTAGCTTTGTTAGATTTCCTTTCCTTGACACACATGTTAAACCTTTAAGATAGAGTCATAATCATTAAATCAAATCAGAAAATAAAACCTCAAAATTATATAAGAAACCCTTCAAATATGAATTAGAATCATTGTGCAAATCAGACAAATGTCAGTTCACAAAGTTCTTTTAGAATTTGTACATTCAAAATTTAGATGATTCAAAGGAGCTGAAATTCCCTTTTTGAATCAAAATCAAAACCCAATTCTACTTCTGATTTTGGTTCCAAGTTAAGTAGGATGGATCTCCAAGTGGCCTGCATGGAAAGCATCTCAGTTAGAAATGATAGATGAAGAATGTTTCATTCATGAATCATGATCCAAGAATCACTTTTTAAGAACTCAAAACTATAGTTGTCAAAAACTATATTCGGATCATGAATGAAACACACCCAGAAATGCTTTTCAAGGTTATACTAATTAGCTCATCATCACCTTGGCATGTACATATATAAAAGGATGAAAACTATCCCCAACAAGAAGCAAATTCCACCAATGAGAATATATGCAACAGCCAGAAAAACATTTTTGCCACCAATCCAGGTTGCAGTTGAAAGCACCAGTTTCTTTTGTCCATCAAAACCATATATGTTGTAATTGTTTTGAATTTCTGATGTGATAACATCTTTTGCTTTAAGATCCTGCTCTATTTTCCCATATAGTTTTCTGAAATGTGGCATTGCTGCAGTTCTCATCCAAACAATGAGATCCTCCTGTTCACTCAACTGTTTTTCAGCAAAAAAAAAAAAATACCGTGATTGTTTTGTGTTATATAGAGAAAGAAAAGTAAAATGTGTTCATGATTGTGGTATTAAAGCTCTGATACTAATTGTTAGAAAATCTCCAAACATTATAAGCCGAGATATTTGCTAGTTGAGTTCATTAACATGTGCGTGACAAAAGCTTTGGATACTGATTTGGAACTCGGTTCTGAATTTCATAGTGCGAAAACGTTTTATTTTCGAATTTCTGTTATATAAATATACTTACAGGAATGGTAGAGTTAAGCTTTGCACCTCCAAGCAAGCTACCACTCTGGAAATTTTGAGGGTACACATCAGAACCAAACTTGTTTTTTGTGTCACTTTGCCATGCAATGTTTATCTTGTTGATTGGTAAAGGTTTGTCTTCTATTGTGAACCCATAAGTGTCATTGAACAAACTCCATGCAATAAGTCCACAAGGAACTATTGTAGCATTATTGCTTGTTTTAGCTTCTTCTGAACAACTTTCTGTTTCACTCTCATATGACTTCTTCATAAGCTGCTTCTCACTTTTGCTAGTCACATATCTGTTAAAAAAATAAAAAATAAAATTAAAAAAATCCCAACTCCGCCCTTGTAAGAAGAGGTGTACGACCACTTAACCAAGAGTGGATGAATAGATCATGTTGAGTTTTTTAATGACTTTGAGACACATCAAGAACTGTTTACATTTTTCTGAGAACATATCATTTTAAGTCAAGTGATGTTCATCTCTCCTTCCACGTTAATGATGGGGGTTCGAATTCTACCATACGTATTTCAGAAATTCCCAGTAAATTATTACAAATTTTGAAATCACCTCAAATCTTCCTGTAAATTAACTATTACAAAATATAAAACTTCATAGACATACCTGCGATGATTCTGGTAAAAGCCCCTAATTTCATAATAGACAAAAATTGGACTCTTCATGTCCTTTGGAATCTGAAAATGTCTAGTAATTAATGTCTAGTCAGTTTTTATTTATTTTTTAAACTTTCAAAAACTAAACTCTTTTAGTAAAAATAATTTAGAGTATGCTAATTCGAAATCAGAAAATTGTATTTGGATCAGGAATCTAGAACCGAGAAAAATAAATGGACTTACAGTCAATTTCTTTTGGCAAGTCTTGTCAATTTGAGGGTTTTGTATAAATCCAAGCTTATTATTGGTATACTTTGAAGGAACACAATCAAGATCATACCGATAAACAACTTCCACCACCTGCATATCCAACAAAACAATTAAGTCAAATTTTATGCTAAATATCAATGCTAGCTACTACTATTATTATTATTATTTTTTTGTTTTTGTTTTTGTTTTATGGGGGTGTAATAATTCTAAAATACTACAACGTAATTCTAAATCCTACCATCATTTTTCGATTTTGTTACGATCAGCGCAAACAAATTTGTCACATATATTTGAAATTTGACACCGAACAGATAATTGTATTCGGATCACGAATTAAATGTCTTTGCAATTGGAAACGAAACTAATTGAGTTGACTAAAATTTGGTACTTTTTCAGATGCAACCAAGGAAGTAAGGCCAATCGGGATGAAAATTATGCCCAGAAGAAGAAATGATGCAATGACCTGAAACACATTAAAATTAAAAATAATAAACAAAGATGATCGTTAATTAATGATTAGATATTATAATGACAAAAATTAAAGAAATAATAATAATAATTATTATAATAAGAACCAAAGAACAAGAATTACAGATCCTGGTGTCAATATTAGTTTGCATGCAGGAAGTTCTTGCTGTGAAAACACAGAATATTCTGCACACAAAAAAATAAAAAATAAAAAAAATGATCAATTTATTCACAGGAATTATATTACTGAAAAATACTAATTAATATTTAGCTTTTCATAGCAGAAATTAATCGAATAATCTAAATTGTCGATTGGCCTTTAAATTCATGACAATAAAATGAAGATTTTTCATCAAGAACTACTCAATATCCAAATAATGTGGATCAAGCTAAGAATTAATATTCACAAAAGTGAAAAAGTTTCAAAAAAACAAAGAGAAGATAATATCATGAAAAAAACAAGAATTAAGCTATATATAAAATTGAAAAAAGAATAATTAATATCTTACGTTTGGGTTTCCTGGAATTGATTTTTTCTTTGAGAGGTGGTGAATCTGTCATCTTCTAATGATGACAAGATGACCACCACACTTTCTTCTCCAAGAAAAAAATGAAAATAAAAATGAATTCTAGCCATATATATATAATTTTGAAAAAACAAATGAAAAAAAAGAAGGAATGCTATGAAAATTTTCCAATTTTTTTTTTTTTTTTGGATTTTAGTAAAAATGCCCTATTTGAGGGCCTAAATTGATAATATCAAAAACTCGAAAATATGCACTAAACTTCCAAAAATACCCCCACTTAAATAATAACTACCACATTTATTACCATTGTTACTTTTTACCAACCAATGATAAAAAATAAAATAAAAGAGTAAATTATACATTGTTTGAATAAGTTAAATGAGATGAAATTGTTCTAATTCTTTTGTTTTTCCTTTTGGATGTATAAAAGTGTTGAATAAATTTATATGAAGCAGTGCAAAGTGAGTTTTCAAAAAGAAAAAAAAAACCTTTTTTTTTCATCACAATCTATATATTTATAGAAATAATATGGGTAGGTTTTTTTTTTTTTTAAATTTTTAATTTTTATAGTTAATTTGTAATATTATTCGAGTCGAATATGACCCAATGTTGATCACAATTGACTTGAAGAACAATTTTTGAGTTTCAGGTTACCTTTTACCTGAAAATATTGGGTCACCATTGATCCGAAGAACAATTTTTGAGCTTCGGGTAGAGGGCAACCCGAAGCCTTGAAATTGTACTTCAGGTCATGGGTGACTTGATATTGGGTCACCATTGACCCAAAGAACAAGAACAATTTTTTTTTTTTTTCATTCATAAAAAAACAGTTTATGTATTTATATATTAATTTACTCTTCTTATATTTAATGTAGTAAAGTTTTTTTTAGTTGATAATCTATATTTAAAATTTTTTCAGAATTGAAGATGAAAAATGTGCAATTGGGATGGGTGGTAGGGAGAATTGTGGGCAATACATTATTAAGGGTAGTTTAGTCTTTTAGGAGCAATTTTGCATAAAAAATAATTCTGAGGGTAGGTTTGCAATTCAGCCCCTCAAATAGGGCGTTTTTGCTAAAATCCTTTTTTATTAGATTTTAATTTTTTTTTTCATTTGGATTTTTGGAAGTTATTAGTTTTTGTTTGTTTTGTTGATGAATAATTGCATTGGTGAACCTGAATACATGTGCATAAATTTATATGATGATCATGTCACACGTTGTAATTTATTTTTTTGTCCTTAACTGAAATTACAAAATGCCCTTCAACTTTATTATTATTATTATTATTATTATTATTATTATTATTATTATTTTACGATAAACTTTGGAAAAAAAATGTGTAAAACGTGAAACTTGGGAAAAAAAAATGTGGAAAATGTAAAACCTTGATTCTTTTTTAAGTAGAAAAGTACCAAAACACCCTTTGAATACCTTGTTTTTAACTTCTTTTTTTTATAGAAAAATTACTGATACTAATAACAATAATAGTTATTAATAGTAGTAATAGAGAAATCCATATACTGTACTGTTAGTAGTGTAAGTCTAACTTGATTGATTGAAAAAATATATTTATATATATATATATATATATATATATATATATAGCGTGTCTCTCATAAGAGATCTCTTATTTTAATTTCGATAAAGACCACTATAAAATCACATCGATTTGAATGAATTTTAATCTGCATTTTTGTGTGGATAATAAGTTCATTGAAATCTACATATGAATAAAATTTGAGAATTTTTTGAGCACTAAAACTATTTTTCTTGAATTTCCTATATTTTGCCTATCTTTTTGATGCCTTCATATTTAAAAAAATTGGTAAAAATAATTTCAATACTTGAAAATTTTTCAAATTTTATTCATATGTAGATTTTAATGAACTTATCATTCACAAAAAAATTCAAATCAAAATTCATTCAAATCGATGTGGTTTATGGATGGTTCTTACCGAAATTAAAATAAGAGATCTCTTATGAGAGACTCATTATATATATATATATATATATATATATACATATGTGAGTAATGCTAGGTTTTCTAATATTTTTTTCCCAAAAAACTTGTGGTATGTGAGTTGTCAACATATTGTAAATCATGAGTTTATATGGTGAGGGATGTGATATTGTTAACTCACATGCTACATCATTTGAATGTTTTTTTAGGAAATTTTTTTGGAAAACCTAGTATTACTCATATATTATTAATAGACTGACTTCTTTGTTGTGAGAAATATTATTATTATTATAGTCATCTCTCTGATAATCTGTTCTAGAGTTTTAGGATCATCCATTGATCAATCAAAGCTTGAATTCTTCTCTTTTGATTAACTTTGAGTCTTTTGATTTCTTTTTATTGATCTATCTTTTATAATTTAGGGTTTTCAATGCATGATCATAACTCTCCATTCTTTTTTCACACATTTATTTATTTATATATTTTTTTCTTCATTACAATTCTATGTTAAAGCTATTTGTTTAATTTCCATGAATATTACAGTTTCCTAAATCAAATTTCTTTCTAGCGATAATGATTCGGTTTTTCTTTTTTCCACATTATCTCATGAAGTTTAGATAAAATAAAATAACTAGAATATTTACTCAAGATAAACTAAATAATCTTACATTCAAAAAGAAATAAAAACAAGAAACACAATATTAAAAAATAAATAATAACAAGAAAAACAACATAAACAATGGAAAATTACAATATTTATTGTTAAAAAAAAATTAAAATCCAATTTTATAACAGGAAATTGTGTTTTGTATTTATAATGAATTCACTTTAGATTTATACAAAAATAATTGATTAATAAATATTACTAGACATATTTTTAAATTTTTTATTCTTCTAATAATCGTTAAATTATTACTTTATTGATTCTAACTAAATTAAAATAAAGAAAAACACTAAGGATTAAATAAAATGAATCATGATAATAGATGGACAATTTAAATACAATAAATTAAAATTTGAGATTTTAAGATTTTTTGATTGGAAATAAGAAAAGTTTAAACTAATAATATATAATTTAATATAAAATAAAATTGAATTAAGTAACCACAAATCGATGGTATAAGAAGTTGAATTAAGTAAACTAATAATATATAAGAAGTTTATAACGGCGGGGAAGAGAAAGTGAATTATTTTGTTGCAAAAGAAGATAACGATTTGAGAATAGAATATGAAAAAAATAGTTAAAAAAAGAACTCACTACCGATAAATCAATAATATAGAAAGGACATACACCACTAATATATCTTTTCAAAAAAAAAAATAAAAAAAATAAAAAAAATAGAAGTCTTATTTACTGTCATCAAAGGCAATAATGTAAAAATCCCATAAATTATTTTACACCAAATTATATGACCACATTTCAAATTTTAATTTACTTCGGTTGAATAATATATAATCTTTCATCAAATGGGGTAATTTTAATTGAACCGGTGCACGACTGATACAATAAAACTAATCCCATTAAAGTTTTCTTACAAATTAGCTGTGTATCAACCTCTAATTAAGTAAAGTATCTCCTAATTGCATGCCTTTGAAATTATTACCATATAAACAAATACGTAACGCATCATTAAAATTAAAATTGTGCACACATTTTAAAATTACCACGATCCAACTATTTCTCAATCAGCATCAATTATTATGACTGTAAAAGGTTTTCCTCAATTTAAACCAACCATTTGAGTAAGCTCAACTATACAATGTAAGAAAAAAAAGAAAGAATAATTATGACTTTTTGCTTTCTATTATCACTCACAATGCTTGGAACAAAATTAAATTACAATTACAAAATGACGTAAAAATCTATAAAAGGATAGATTTTGTTAACTGAAATCAGGTTAGCTAAATTTGTTTTCAAATAATAGTGTCACCAACTGTCAAGAACATGTGTTCTCCCAACACCACATTCACTGCAGGCTGATTTTATCTGCAAAAATAACAAGGCGGAGAAGAAAGGTTGATGAGACCAAGTACACAAACATTTTATGGTATGATCTTTAAGCATATCATATATTATACGTTACAAAGTTAGAACACACCTTCCCCTTTCCAAGTTGAAAATCAGACTTCAAATTGGAATAATCCCTTGATTGCAAGTAAATCTGCAGGCCTTGCATGAATTTTGCGTTTCCTGGAACCACCAAACGACATTCTGTAACTCAAGTGCACCAAAAAAAAAAAACACACACACACAATGAGAGAGAGGGAGAGAGAGAGAGAGAGATCCAACCTGAAAATAATGCTAGAATGGCATCTGAGTTGAACATCAGTGCTGGTCTTCCCGAATAGATTTTAAATGACAAGTTTGATATGCCATTCATCGAATGAGAATAAAATTACCACAGGCAATGCTGCAAATTTCTGCTTACATTTTCAGGGCACGTAGTCGATGATGAGAGATAGATAGAAGTAAATTAGACAAATATTCCCCTAGATTCTTCTTAGTCTAGTGGTGACAGGAATGTCAATTATGAAACCAAACAGCACATTCCACAAGCATTTTACCAAACTAAAGCTTAAATCTCAAGCTGTAACTAAATCTCAAACACTTTAGTAAAAAGAAGAAACACTTTTACTGTGAGCTCTCTCCTAAAATGGAAAAAGAGATGTCATTAAAACTAACAATTTTGTGAGGACAACTCATTCAACATGTAACACCAACTGCAAAGAATGAAGCCAGAATTTAAAATTGTATAGTAAAACTGAAAAAAATTGAACATTTTGGAGGTAAATGCATCATTTTTGAAGGAAAACTTTTAAATTTATTCCAGAATGCAAGATGATCTCCTGCTCTGAACAAACTTGTTTTGAAATTCTTCGAATTTGCCTTCCTTTATTGCATATCTGATTGATCGGAAGAACCCCAGATAATGGTAAGTATTATGTCTGCAAAATCAAGATAAACGTCCCCGCTTAGTTTTATATATACATCACTGCAATTGGTATAGGGTGAAGAAAAGTAGTACATTTCGAGTAGAATCTGAGCCAGCATTTCATGAACGTTGAGAAGATGATTGATGTACGCTTTTGTATGGTTCTGGCATGTATAGCAACTACAGCCTTCGACGATTGGTGTTGTATCTTTCCTGGAAAGATGAATATCTTTAACGAACCTTCATACAGAGAACATAATATCAGCTTTAGATGAAGCAATCTTATCATCTACCTGTACATTGTTGCTCTTAGATTAATTTTTGTACAGTCGCTTCCTATATCGCTGGTTTCCATTCCGTCCAGTGGAAAGATAAGTGCGAAGCCTCCTAATGTAAGATGGTAAATGTAACTGCAAAACAATCATGAAGTCTATAGATTTTTAATGACATCTCCTGTCAAAAAGGGTAAAGCTCATACGATAATGGACTACATACGCCGAGTCAAAAAGGTCCACTCCTGCAGCAATGCCCTGCAAGACCTCCTCTGTAAGACGACAAAAACAAATGCATTTGCAGACATGTATGAGTCTAAAATCACCTTGCGAAAAACACACAAAAGAGATAGAATTGGCAACAAAATATGAAAGTTGTAAATGCAATACCTGGTAGTCCAAGGCCACATATCAGGCGTGGCCTTTCCTCTGGTAAATTATCCTGATTAGAGCACAGAAATGTAATATTGAATTTTGAATTTATAGATCAAAATTAAAAATAAAGGGAAAAGTTACTAACAGTAACAGCATTTAGGAGAGGAGGGCGGTCATTCATGCTCTCTGCAAGCCCAAAGCCTCCAATCCAGTAGCCTGCATGGATTATATGAGATTTGATTGAAGATTTGATACTGCTCTGTTGACATAAACAAGGGTGGTTACCTGATACATTTCTCTTGGCTACCTCTTGGGCACATCGCTGCCGTTCCTCAATGTTAGATCCACCAACAATGGATCCAAAAACAGCTCCACCTGCCTAAACCAACATTCTCAAGTTTTGCCACATGTTTTGGGTCAATAATGCTAGAAAGTAGTAATTTACCGGACTCATTGTAATGCATTCATCGAGCCATTTCACAGTTCGATCCACTGAGGTCTTGTTCCTCTTATCAGATACCCATGCAGGCACCTCATCGGCCAAAGTAGTCCATAAGTTTGGCCTCATGGAAGAAATCATTTCCATGTACTCTACAGGTTTAACCTGCAAGTACAAAACTAACACATCAAGAAAAGAATAGTGTATAATATATTGAGAAAGTGAAAGCAAAATTCAATGTACCAAACGGCGACCACAAGGAGTCTCAAAAGATGCTCCAAATTTGTTAGTGCTATCAAATTCTGGAAGGGATTGAACAGAATCCCTTGCTACAGCTACAAATCCATATTCATGCAAACCAAGCATTTGGTGCAGTCCCCCGATACTTGATATCGTTTTTGGACAAGGGCCATCCAAGCTACGGATGAAAAAATTGAAATAACATCACAATTGCACTAAGCCAAATTCAATACAATTCAATACAATTCCATTTACAATTAACGCAATTCATACTCACAAATGAAGCGGGCTAAACTGGAGAAGATGAGAATCCGGACGAGGAAGACAAGGGAGGAGGTCAGGGGAGATAAAAACGGGCAGGCCTTTTCGGGTCGATAGAAGAAGAGCAGGTGTCTCCATCAAGTTCGGGCCCAGATGGAGCATACCTGCCCGAGCTCTGCCACCGGTCGCCACTTTTACTGCGAACTTCATTGTTTTTCCGTAGAAGAAGCTTAATATGGATACTCCTTAATCCATATGGCTAGGGTTTTGAAGGGGCTAAAAGCTCTTTTGGAGTCCAAAAGCAGCTTTTGGGAGTGTTAAGGCGTCTTGTAAAAATAGCTTTTAGTTTTTGAAAACTCTTCCTGTCAAAACCCAGATTCCTTCAAAAGAGCTTGGTTTGAGAGATGCTATTGACAACCGGTAAATATCATTTTACCCTCCATTTAATTTTTTTGGCTAATTGACGCTGATCCCCCTAAACTTGGTTGAATTCGCACCCTTACCCCCTAACTTTTTTTTCATCATTAAACCCCCTAAACTCTCGTAATTTGGTAATCGCCAAAGAAATCTGACTCCTCACGAGGGGGCACATTCCTTCAGCGGTTACCAATTTACGAGAGTTCAGAGGGTTTAGTGCCGAAAAAAAGGTTTATGGGGCACGTGCAACTTTTTGAAGAGTTCAGGGGTATCTATGTCAATTAACTTAATTTTTATTTTTATTTTTAATTATATGACATTTTTATCCTAACTAAAATTACTAATAAGTACAAAAATATCTAAGTACACTACAACTAGACTTTTTTAACAGTAATATACATAGACTTTTGTTAATAGGGAACACACCTTCAACTCCAACAAAAACAGATTTTTTTTTTTTTTTTTTTTTTTTTTTTACAGTAAAAAACACAAACTTTTGTTGATGGGGAACACACCTCAAACTCCGATTGCAATCCACTCTCTTTCTCGCCCTCCTCTACCTCAACAATCCCTCACAAAACCCCTCCATGTCCCCACTACCTCTTTTTATTCTTCATGAACCAAATCGTTGTTTTTTCATTTATTTTTCGCCAATTATTAGTTTTCAAATTATAGGGTTTCTATATATCCAAAACTTTTAACGGAGGTTTATCCATATTTTTTTTTTTCATTTAATTCTAGTTTTTGTTATTATTTTTATGGATTTAGGGCATCAATCTTCAATTTTCAATCCACCCAAGCATCAAAACCTCTTATTTCATTCACCGATCACCATTATACTAACATTAATTTATCATTCTTCAGCATTCAATTAAAAAAATATAATTTTGAAACAAATTGATTTTTTAAAAATTTAGGTTTTCATGAAGTGTTTTTTAAAAAGGAGTGTCAAAAGTAAAAATGATAATTTTGAAAAAAGATGGAGTGTCTTTAGAATTTAAGTTTTTAAAATGAAGTGTATTTAGAAAAGGAGTGTGGAAAGAAAAATTTGGATTGTAAGGAGAAGCTCTCTTTTGGTTTAATGAAATTTTCATATTACCGATATTACCCCTCTAACTATAAATAATAAACTAAAATTGACACTTGTATCCTTTAATATTTTTCATCCATTGTTCTTCTTCTCCCCCTTTATCAGAGAAAGATGAACCCTGATCTTTTGGATTTGATTTGGGTATTTAATTTCATGAAGTCATGGCTAATATGTTGAGAAGGGGAGAGAGAGGATGCTAAGGGGTTTTGGGGTTGGATGATAATGGAGGTTGTATGTGGGTCTATAACGGTGGAGCCACCCATGAGCCCCGGGTCTCCACCTGGAGGTGATCTTGATTTATACGGAAAAGGAGACAAATAGTTAAAGTTCAAGTTTTTGAGAAAGAGATTGGCTTGCTTCAGGTCTCTATTTCTCTTATCGTTTTTTATTTTAATTTTGTTATTTTTTTTTATTGGTTTTAGTAGCTATTGATGATAAAATTTGTGGGATTTTTTGTTTTGGATATTTGATTATTAGTTTATTTGTAGGATGGAAATGGACAAGAAAGTGTGTCAATGAATCAAGCATGAAGAGAATGAGATTTCACTTACAAATTAGCAATAATATTGTTATTATTTACAAAGTTTGATATACAATCTGTATATGTGATTGTTTACAAATTTGCTTTGAATATATAATTTGTGGATATTGAATTTTCAAATTTGATTTGTTTATTGTGATTATTCTGGGCTTTTTTATTTTAAGGGTTTCTCTCATATGAGGAATGTGACTGTGTGACCACCTTATTGATCTGGTTAGCAAAAATTTCCCCTTTATTTTCAGTTTAAGATGAAAATGTGATAGCTATTAACTTTCTAGGAATTTTTTTTTGTGATTTTTATAATGTGAAAATGGTTTGTGTTGAACTGGTGGATTAGGCAAAGGACAAGCTCGAGAAGTCAATGGTGGCGGATAATGAGTCCGGTAAGAGTATAGAGAGTGAAGTTTGAATGAGTTCGGGAATGTTTCTTAGTAAGGCTTAGGGGGATAATTTTTTTTTTTTTTTTCCATAAATGACAGTGTTTTATTAGTTATTTTGTCTGATTCAATGTTGTTGGCAAGAAAGTGGTAGATTCTTATTGTTATAGTAATGTACTACTTACTACTTAATGCGCGAAAAGATTAGTAATGTGTTTGTGACTTGTGGTTTGCCAATGGTGAATATTGATCTAAGTTCTAGGGTGCATTATGGTCAGACTATAAGAAAGAAATTTAGAAGTTTTGCAGAGCATGATCACTTGTTTCATTATCTGTATCATTTGGTTTTGTACTTGTAAATCAAGAGAGTGAATATGGACTAGATGTTCTTGGCTCCACTCATTAGTTCTTATTTTACGGAACCTATAATGAAATGCTCAAGTTATATAACCAATATACTTTATTTATCTGCAATCCAAATAAGCAGTGATTATGTTTATCATAAGCCATTCTGGTTTTATGTTAATGGTTACATCTTTCTTTGTGACTACTTGTTGACGTTCCTTCTAGAAGCTATTTGCTCCCTCTGAGTGTTACGCAATCTCCTACTACCTAAAGTATTGTTGTATTTATTGCTTTCCTAATTAGATACAACTAGGATTTCATTAGTTAATATAAATACTCTTGTATTATGTACATGTAAATCATTCAGAACTACAAATTTTACGGTTTCTTTAGCAATCTAATATTTTGTAGAGTTTTATGGTATGCCCGTAGTTCATTTTAAATGAGTGGTAGAGGGTCAAAAGGAGCAACGGATTTTGGTTCCCTATAGGTCTTAAGTTAATTGCCATTAACACTAAAATCACATGGAAGTGATTAAAACTTCAAAATAATTGGCCGAAAATTTTCACAAGTGAAGAAACTTGGTTAGGAATTATTATAAATTATTTTGTACCATTGCTGTTGTCAAAACTCATAATGTTTTCATTACCATCAAATTAAGATTTTAGTTGCTATACTGTTTGCAACTCTCTTTCCATTTTTGTTTTCTTCGGTACTTGAGTATGATCTTTGCTTAATATTCATGTTTTTAATTACTAAACTTTTTCGTGGATTTCCACTTATAAAAGTTCAATTCATCCTTGTTCATACCGTTTTTTCAACGAGTATTCAGCATAGACACAGTTGTGAAACCTCTTCCTCCCACCATGGCTTACAACTTGAAAGTTTCTTCACATGGAATTGAAAAAATCTAATCGAAATCATGACCGTTCATCCTTTTTCCACATCTTTTGTTTATTTGGAATAACTTGGTTGTGACATATAGCCAATGCACAGAAATCACTCGGGTCCTTCAATAATTAAGCAGCATGGTTGGCCAAACCATCAACCAAGAAATTTGATTTGTCATCATAACTTATAACTGTTTGGTTGCCAAACAATTATAAATGTATGAGCTGCATCCATTGGAATCCGAATCCAAAGTATCTGCTTCTGAGAGCAGATTTCCACCGCATTCTTTTCATGTCCCCTAGATTCATTAACAATCATGGGCATCTGATGCTAAATATATGCTATAAGGGGAACGAGAACCAGTTGGTGAAATCAAAGAATGGATAAGATACAAGGAAATTCAATAATAAAATGAGAATCAAATTACCAAAGGCAATTCTGCAAATATCTGCTTACATTTTCAACTATTTCTCAATCAGCATCAATTATTATGACTACAAAAGGTTTTCCTCAATTTAAACCAACAATTTGAGTAAGCTCAACTATACAATGTAAAAAAAACAAAAGAATAATTATGACTTTTTGAGAATCATTTATCATTTTGCTTTCTATTATCACTCTTAAAATACAATTACAAAATGAAGTAAAAATCTATAAAAGGATAGATTTTGTTAACTGAAATCAGGTTAGCTAGATTTTGTTTTCAAATAATAGTCACCAACTGTCAAGAACATGTGTTCTCCCAACACCACATTCACTGCAGGCTGATTTTCGATACAACTAACCGTTATCTGCAAAAATAACAAGTGGGAGAAGAAAGGTTGATGAGACCAAGTACACAAACATTTTATGGTATGATCTTTATGCATATCATATATTATATGTTACAAAGTAGGAACAAACCTTCCCCTTTCCAAGTTGAAAATCAGACTTCAAATTGGAATAATCCCTTGATTGCAAGTATATCTGCAGGCCTTGAATGAATTTTGCGTTTCCTGAAACCACCAAACAACATTCTGTAACTCAAGTGCACCAAAACAAAACACACACACACACAACGAGAGAGGGAGAGAGAGAGAGAGAGAGAGATCCAACCTGAATATAATGCTAGAATGGCATCTGAGTTGAACATCAGTGCTGGTCTCGCCAAATAGATTTTAAATGACAAGTTTGATATGCCTTGGAAGTTCTCCTCCCCAATGATGACCTATGTTTTGTCCAACAATATTTACAAAGAATATATTAATAAATTGGAGGAAAAGAAAACCATATGTTCAATGGAATCCCAATAAATAAACAGAAGCGAGCTCATGTGTGGTACAGAAATCAAACAACAAACCAATTATATTTTATCCACTTTCTTTGTTAATTTTTGTATGCGTGTATATTTTGTTGATGAAATTTTTTCTCAAACTGAACACAAACTCCAAACATAAAAAAAATGGCATGCCATATATGATAAATGAAAAATACAAAGAATTTTCGTTCTAAATTAGTAATTATTTAGAGTAACTTACTGCTTGTGGTGGCATCATGGTGGAAGGAAGCAAAGGAGAACCAATTGCATCCCTGATGTAGTGTTCCTGCACATAACAATACACAACATAGCTATCAAACATTTGATGACAGAATTTATGAGCAACCACTCAGTCAACACCTGACAAACTTAATTCGGTAAATATAAGTAAATATATAGACAAATAATCGGTGAGGCTATATTAACTTTTACTTGAACCAACATCCACCCATCCATTCTTTTTATTCTGACTTCAAGGTTTGAGAATAATAAATTGATTAAAAGTAAATGCTGGCTCAAGCTGGATTGAAACAATTGTTGAGAGAGAGATAAATGTTTCTATAAAGACGAATACAATTTATCCCAAAAACTTATTCAAGCTACAGCAGTAAGTGATTTGTAATGACCATATCATTCACCATCTCATTCAACTATCAACATAGAAGTTACAAATCACTTGCCATATCATTTGAGATAGATTTTGGGTAAAATTTTTGGATTAAGTAACATTTTACTTCTATGAAACCTCATTCTGTTTGCAGAAATCCTAGCGAATCAATGAAGTAATGTATCACATTATAACTACAAATCCAACCGCCATAAAGTGTTTTTGTTATTCAGTTCAATATACTGAGGAGTTCCCAAGAATAAATAATACAGGGGGAAATTGCATTCAGCCCTTAAGGTTTGGACTCATGACAGCTAGATGGAAACATTTGCTTATTCTACAATGACATCCATGGATTTAACAGACATCTGTTAACTCCTAACAGCTACATTGGTCTTTTTGAAAACCTTCATTTAAAATATATATATATATATATATATAATCAAATGAAATTTCCATGGATTTGAAGTAGATTTGGATTGGTTTGAATTTGGTAGGAGGAATGAAATTGCTATGGATTTGGATATGGTTAGTTTGATTTGTATTAGAGTGGAGGTTGGTATGAAAGGGAGAATGAACTAGGAAGCTCCATTGAAAACAGAAGAGCCACTGGAAAGTTTCCTCTGTTTCCAGCGGCTTCGCCAGGAAACAGAGTGCAGGGGCATTCTAGTTCAATGAGCCGCTGAATCTGAGGCCTCCATCGTTGGTAGAGGGGCCACCTTCGCAGCGGTACTGCCCACCATTGTCTTCTTGGAAGCCACCTGTTAATGCCGTGGTGGTCTCCACGAAAACTTTTCTTTCTTTCTTTTTTCCACCGTTTACAGTTGACTTATATTATTAATATTGTGTTATTATTTATTATTTTATTTTATTTTGTTTTTATTTTTATAATAAAGGGCAATTTAGACAATTCGTAAGTCAAAACAAGTTAACTTATCTCTAACTTTAACCACCGTTAAATCCAAGGGTTTATATGTAGATTATGCAAACTTTTCCATCTAGCTGTACCTTGGCCAAACCTCGACGTGAGTGTAATTTCCCCATAATACAATGTCAGAAACAAATTAGGTCGGGTATTCACAATTATAACAAAATCAATAGGCAAAAACCACATAGCCAATTAACATTAACAAATCATGAAGTAGAGAACAACATGGCATATAATGTATAATTTACCTGTGAATTCAGAACTTGTTGTGACACTGATTTATCTTTATCCAATGATTCAAAATAAACTTCCACCACGTCTGTAGGTTCAAGGGCAACTTTTTTCCGTAACTTTTGAATTCTATTAACAACCTACAGTAGATGAATTTTAAGAAAATCCATTTGTCAGAAACATCTCTTCTTCTGTTGCTCAATGAACCACTGGCACATCAATTTTATTTCATAGCATAGAGAAAAAAGTGTCTCCAAGAGTTTCACCATTTGTTCAACCCATGCATGTTATTCATATTTTAAAAGAAATTCACTATAAAAACTTTATATTTATCTTAATTAATATTACAAATGATGGTAAGTGTATATTCTGGCTACAATTAAAAATTCATCTCTAACTAAGTATATGTGGCAAATTAACAACAATGTACCTCACGTGCCACACCAGATTCAAACAATGACTCATCTCGACGAAGATCTAAAATCACCAAAACATCGCCTGAAATGCAGGACAACAAAATAAGCAATAGGAAAGAATATAGAAGTAGCATACAAGAATCCTCAAATTATTGTTTTTTTTTTCCTAGGGACATGACCATCTTCATCAGAATGTCATAAATAATACTTACCATCTCCAGCTGCATCAATCTCCTTCTCTGTCATTCCATCTGGGCATTTGAATTTTCGGACAACCTAAAGTTTAAGATAGGCAGTATGGGTTAGTAGCACAATCAGGGGAGCACAAAAATTTGGCCCAGTGGCGCTTAATAGCGACCAAGAACTGGATGTGCTGGATGTGATGAGTTCCAATGTTATCATTCACCATCAGGTCAAAAAAAATAAATCTCTTCTTCAAAATCATTGTCAATGTGAGAAAAAAGTAATCATGAGAATCCTGAGAATCCTGGAAATACTAACAATTCCTCAGTCAAGTGTAAAATAGCAATAGTAAGGTTACAGTTGCCACCTGTCACTTGTTTCTAAGGAAACTCTTTTTGCGTGAATTTTGATACCTTTTCCATTAACATGGAAAAATCTAGTCCTTGTAAACAGAGCAACCACAAGATGACTCACCTTAATATCAGTCTGTCTCAGACAGTGTGTGGCAATAGTTACTTCTCCGGCTCTCTCAAACGCTAGGATATCTTCTTGGGACATTGCTTTGATTTTGTTAGCAACGTCCTTTATTGATCTCCCAAGCCGCTTACCTAACACACTACAAGAAAACAATCAAATGAGTCAAATTGGAAGCATAAAACAGTAATCCACAGTGTTTTCGAGGAAGTAACATTTACATACCTAAAATCAGGCTCTGCACATAAAGAAGCATACTTCAAAGTATCATTGCATGGTGCAAGCAATCTTACATTGAGCTCCTCTAGAACATACTGCAATACAAATATATGTACATAGATCACAAAGTGGGAAAAATGATGAATTTGTCAATGGACTATTTTCGGCTCCAAAGCAATGGCCACAATTTGTAAACTTACGACAACTTGAGGTTCATATCTAAGAAAACTACAAAAAAAAAAAAAAGCCATCTGATTGGAGAACTTGTTAAGATCACATTAAGCTTTAGATGCAAATGAAATCAAGCAAATCAGGAACTAAGCTCTTCAAGTGAAGCTTGCCCAATATGAGAAGACAAATCAACTTTCATTAAGTTGAGGGAACATATGAAGGCAACTGACTTTCTGAGAACTATTCTACTGAAGATTCCAAACTTATTCAGAAAATTCCTAAGCAGGAGTCATACTAAAGTCTCTTAACAAGTAAAACAGATTTGGAAAATATTTTTTAAAAACATAAGATCCTGAGTTTGACTTATAAAAGACTTGGCATCAGTTTCAATTTAAAAAATTTACCTGAAACCAGGATAAAAAGAACAAAAGCAAGATGGGGAAAACAAAAGGAACATAAACAGGGAAAGACTAGCCAAAGCATAGCTGAACTTTATACACGTGAATGCCAGGGAAAAAAAAACAGGTTATAGAACAAGCTGACAAATGAAGGCAAGACAATAAAGAGAGTACAGTAGAAAAAGAAAAGATCCCATTTAATGGAACCAAGAATATGAGCAAGCAAGGCACAAGATTTCTTCTATATTGGGTAGCAACTAAATTGTATGTGTAGCACATTATTCACTTACCTCTCTTAACTTTCCAGCTATGTCATCAAGAAAGTCTGCATCAGGATGAACTACTATCATCTCCCTGCAGTTCCAAAGACAAAACTAATGAAAAAAACAAGAAAAGTAAAAGAAGAGAAAAGGATGTAAAGGACGTAGTTATAGAAAGTGAAGAAATAAAAGACGAGTTAGAAGCACACCTAAGTGGGGATTTAAGAGGCTTGTTGTGGCGCTCACGAATATTGCGGGCAAGATCAATGATTGTCATCATCCTCGCAACACTTTGTTCAATTCGTTCATCCCTCTGAGATGGCAATAGAAATAATAAAAAGGAATGTCTTATCTAATGAAACTTATCCAAAAGTTACAAGATGTAAGGAAATAAATTCAGCTTCAATCTCTCAATTAGATTAGACCATCACAACTTTAGCTGCCAATTATAGGCCCAAAAATTGTGAAGTGAAGAAAATTTTGGCTGTAGGGCAGCATTATCAAAAGAGCTTCATAATATATATTTTTCTACTAAAGCATGGAATTTGGATCAATAGATCAGAAGTAGAAAAATGCAACCACAAATTAGGAGATTCATTAACCAGGAAATCAAACTAGAACTATTTGAAGCTGATACTAGAACAAGGACAAAAGTAAAACAAATTATGTTAATTGGTCATAATCAACTAAATTGACAAGGGATTATGATACCTGTCCTTCTTCTTGAGGAAAACTGCAGAAGTGAATGCTTTCCTCTGATCCATCGCAAAC